>JAVJIF010006040.1:0-277995 GCA_038442645.1 Agave tequilana | reverse complement strand
GGGGGGTGAATAGGTGTAAGTGCTAATCTAAGAAACTAAATGCAAACTAAGTGCGCTAAATGCGGAAGCTAATGCAAATTATGCACAAACTAATACAATACAACAAGTGTAGCGAATTCCCCTTGCGAGGCTCTGGACTAACTCCCTTGATTCCCCTTGAAAATGGGTTGAGGTGATATGTGAAGCTCTTGTTGGATGAGTATAAGTTAGGCACACACACACAAGCAATCCAAGCAATATAAAATACACACAATCAAGCCAAGCATATAAGAATGAATAACAATATGAATAAATGCAAGGCCATATGAAATATGCACAACACAAGCAAATATGATATGATATGAATATGATGCTTTGCACAAATATAAGAGAGAGACTTAGAGAGACAATGGGAGCAATCGCAAACACCAAGATTTGTTTCGAGGTTCGAGCACCTTGCTCTACATCCCCGCCTACACAACCGTGTAGATTTCCACTATCTCAACTCCCACCGAGGGAACCTCTACCGAAGAGGATTTCTTACAACTCTAGGAGTACCAAACTCCTCTCTCAACAAAAACCTCCTCACAACCGAGGGGTTAGGCCCGTAGCCAATACAACAACCAATCCACACACCTCTACCGAAGAGGCTCACAACCAAACACTATCACCTCTACCTAAGAGGGATCCACAACACAATCACCCGATCCCTCTACCGAAGAGGGATTCACAAATATAAGGGTGTTTACAACTATGAGGTTTACAACAAACAACCTCAAACCCTCTCTTCTTTTCTCTTATCTTTTTCCACAAAAACAAGATCCTAATAGTTTAGGATAGAAGATAGCTCAAGTGTGGAAAACTAGGTGTTTGGAAAACTAGCAACAAAAAAAAAAAACTTGGGAAAATCCTTGCAAAAGATATAGAATGAAAACCAAGACAATCTCCCAAATATTCTTTCTTTGATTTTTCCAAAAACCTAAAACAATAAGATTGAAGAATTAAAGCCCCAAACACTTTGAAAACTTGTTTTAAAACCTCTAGAAACCAGAAATTTTTCTCCTTAAAAACTTGGCTAAAATCCCCAAAGAGATGGGGTTTATATAGCCCCTATACAAAACTAGCCGTTAGGCTGAGTTGGCAGTCTGACAGACTGCCGGTCGACCGGTCGGTCGACCGCCAACGGTCAAAAATGTGACCGTTGGGCAATAGCGGTCGACCGGCCCGGTCGACCGAAACAAACCGAGAGCAGAGCTCTCAGACCCGGTCGACCGGCTCGGTCGACCGTCCCACTGTGCCTAACAGACGTGCACGTCTGTGCACGTCGGTCGACTGGATCGGTCGACCGGCCCTTGTGCGGTCGACCGTCCCGGTCGGCCGACCAGCCTATCAGCACAAAACCAGGTCAGAAAAATTTGGAAAAATATTTTCTAAAAAAATCTTTATCTCTTTTAAAAATACCATAAAAATTGTTTATATCATTTTATGTTGAAACATAAACATGTGATAAAAATTTCAAGACAATATATCAACATATCAATTCATTTTTGTGTCTTGCCAATTTTATCAAAAACAAAACTTGTATTTTAACAAACTAGAATTTTCCAAAACATGAATAGGATAGTCAAAATAAGTTTGTTTAAAAAATTAAGCATGCATGTATAGAATGAAGCAACTATACATATATCAATTTAACTTGTTTTGATAAACTATTCATGAAAACCAAAACTCAATCATAAACCAGTGTGTGATTTGTGCACTTGAGCATATCACTAAACTAAGCTTTACAAATATGGATCTAAAAACTCTATCTAAACTAGGATACCTAAGTCTTCTTGACGATCTTCATCTTCAAGTAGACTTGCTCCAAAACTCCGTGATTCTCCAAGTGCAAAGTATGATCTTTAAGCTTTGGCACCGAATCACCATGATAAGCTTCTTGTTGAAGCTAATCACCAACTAATATCCTGTTATGATCTGAAACTTAGAAACACAAGAATATTAGTAAAACAAACTACATGAGTGTTGATCATCATCAAAACTAGAGTGGAAGGCCATTGGGCCAACAATCTCCCCCTTTTTGATGATGACAAAACTCATGGAGTTATATATGCATGGATTAAAGATAAGCTTCAAGGAAGCTCCCCCTTAACTCATGCATAGGGATAAAACAATAAATATATGCAATGAATGTTAAACATGAAACATGCGTATGCATAAACAATAAATGGTTCTAGATATCAAATGGAATATTCAAAACAAAATAAGCTCTAGATACCATTTACAAAGCAAACTCTATATATCAATTAAACTTAATATTCTTGAGATTAAAACATAATATATGCATATAAAACATAAGCATGCATATAAAACTCAAATACTTCTCCCCCTTTTGTCAATCATCAACAAAGGGTAAACAATCAAAACCATAGATAAAATGAGGGTAAAAATCTTTCTCCCCCTTTTTGTCAATCAAAACAATGCAAACAATGTTTCTCCCCTTTTTTGTCTAAAACAAAAATAAAGTCAATAAGGGGTGACTACAAACATGATATCAATTAAAAATATGTCAATGAAGCATCTTGATACCAATAAACAAGGATCAATATATGTTTTATGCTATATACATTCATGAAGAGGAAGACGCTAAGTTAGCTTCCCTACACATATGCATTACATGAAGAAGGGAAGTTAAGCCCTAATTCACATAACACACATTATGTAATGAATAAGAGGAGATGTGAAGCTCCCCCTACACACGTATTCATATAAGAAGAGTTGTCAAGCTCCTCAATTTATAATATACTCAACATGAATCTATATGTAAGAGAGATGTTAAGCTCTCCTTGCATATAGGAAATACAAATCAAAACTTTGAATATTTTCTTTAAACAACATTTTGAGATACCAATTGTAATTAAACATAACAAATTACCAATTGTAAACAACATAACAAATTTTGAATGTCTAAACACAAATTTTGATACCAATTGTAAGAATATATTTCATTTTTGAAAATATATAAACAAATTTGATGTTGATATCATATGTTTAAAATAACAACTTTTAATCATAAAGAGTGGGAGTACAAATACCAATTGAAGTACAAAATCAAATTTTCTCCCCTTTATGAAAAACAAACTAAAGACATGCATAGTCTTGATAACAATTTAAAGTAATCAATTTAAACAAAATTGAAACTCAAGCACTAGCATAAACACAAACATATATATGTATGAAAAATAGATACCAATAGAAAATTGATATACTTGGAATTTAAAGCATACATACATACAAAACATATATGAGTATACAAGAAGATCAAAATGATACCAATTGAAAGAGTTCAATGATACCAATTGACATAAACAATAAGTTCAAGTGTTATACATCATATTATCTACCACCCAATCATAATTCAAGTTTTAAAGATTTTCAATTTAGGGCATACAAGAACATGATCTCCCATCCTACCGCCCTTGGAAGGTAGGGGTTTTCAAAGATAGATTTGAAAATGTAGTTTGTTTGAAAATCACTACCAAAATGAAGAACATCGCAACTAGTTAAATGGAAACTTGTTAACTAGCACGAAATCCTTCAAGCAAGGAATAAAACAAATGAAATTCACATGATAATCATCACTCTAACCAATAAAGCATAACTCATGAGAAACAAAACATGAGCAATAGATATGAGTGTACAAATAATATGTGAAGATCATAATCATGAAAAATATTTCATTAAGCTCAATTATTCCTTAAAACATAATTCCATCAAAAACATGAAAAATCATATAAAAACTCCTTATTAATCTTCAAGGCATATGTATGTCTAATACAAGCTAAAATATACATACATATCCAAACTCAACGAGGTCCACTAAATGTATATTCATGAAGGCAACGTGGCTCAAAAAGATGTATATGTATAAGATAGTTTGAACTAGATAGACATATACATGAAGTTAAACATAAGTACATGAAACCATGAAAAGCTAAATTTTCATCACAACAAATTTCATTTCAAGGTATATGTATGAATTGTCAAACATGAAGTATACATACATATCCCTAAACACAATTGAGTCCATATATAGATTTGCATGAAAGGCAAATGACTCAGAGGGTATACATGTATATCTTAAAGTTTGACAATAATACACATATACATGAAGTGAAAACTCATAAAACAAATCCAAAAATGGAATATAAGTTTGAAATGTATGAATCATAAAAACTAGACTATACTAGCACATCTAATGGGTTCAAATAAGCGTTCAAGCTCATACATATATAGATTTATTTGTGGCCACTATATGTACAAGTATAATTCCTAGTCTTAATGAAAACTAACATCTAAAGAAGTAACCTTAACATGAAGCATCAAAACACAATATAAAAATCATCATGATAAAACTAAAACATGATTACTATGTAAATTAACATGTATTAGATTCATGATGTACATTATAGCTTAAACAAAAGTGAGAACACTAATTATGGGTTCATATAAGCATGTGTGTCTCAAATACTATATATGTATGTCAAGGATCTAATAAACATGGAATGAACATACTATCCATAGACATCAAAACATGCTATAAACAATGAATATTAAAAGCATGTAAACAATAAATGGGAGTAAAGGATTGTTACCAAAACCGAAGAAGCAACTCTCCTTGTCTCCAAAGCATGGTGGTCCTCTCCACCAAAACTTCCTTGAAAGTGATGCATCCATATGATTTCCTTAAGTCCGGAACGCATCCACTCCATGTCATCACTCTCACGTCATGTGAGAGCCCACACCTACATTAAAAACAATAGGAGGGGTGGTCTTTGGTACCCATACTCTTTTGGGTCCATGGGGGTTAGTCCCTTCTCTAACCCAAACAAAGTTCTTTACTAAATTAGGAGTATGTAATCTATCATAACAAAATTTAGCAAGGTGGCCTTTTCGACCACAATGTGTACAAGTGTACACATGAGCATACATGTGAGGGGTGTGTCCGTGAGGAGCATGTGTATGCCGTGTAGGGTGTGCATGAAAAGATGGAACTTGTTTCTTTCGAACCAAGGATTCCAAGCGTGTATGTTTCTTGGCACATTGGCTCATAGTGGAGCCCAAACAATCTACTCTCTTCTTTAACATACAAATATCATCATTAATCCTAGAAGAAGAGATATATGCATTAGGTAGACTAGATGAAGAAGCTACACTAGCATGGCAAACATGTGCATCAATCTTATTTTGTAAAAAATTCATTTTCTTTAAACATGCATCCAAATCTTTAGAAATTGAAGCAATCTTAATTTTCAAAGAATCATTTTCTTTTAAAACAAAATCAACTTTTGAAGACAAATTTTCATTTTTCTTCAAATTGTTTTCACAATTATTTTAGACTTTAAAATTCATTTTCTTTAAGTGCAAGTTCTAATTGAGATCTCAATGAATCTCTTTCAATATAGACCTCAACCTTTTCTTGCAAAACAATTGTTTAGTCTAGCATGCAAACTCTTATTTTCTTTTTCAAGGCCTAGACTTTCCTTTTTCAAATTTTATATTTTTCTATCAATTTTTCACAACAATAGATAGTTCTTCATTTAAAGCATGGGGATCAACAAAATCATTTGAAGAACTAGAACAATCATCACTATCATAGTGGGGTTCCGAATGTACCTCAAGGGAGTCATTACCTTGGACCATATAGCTTGTTGTGGCTCGGATTCTCCACTATATTCCTCTTCTTGTTGGATTTGGACTTGAAGCTTGGAGGTGTTGGTGGTTGTTTTCAACTTGTTCCACACTGCAAAAGCGGAATCAAGATTAGAAACACATAAGAGATAATCTTTAGGTAATGTGCTTCTAATGGCCTCTAGGGCTTGTGCATTGGCCCCTATATGATTGCAATCACCAAGATAACATCTCTTGGTGGCCGCAAGGAAAACATGCAAACTAGGGTCTTTAGGTACATGGACATCCTATACTTCCAAACATCAATGTTGGAAGGGTCAAAACTAGGTGGGGTCATGAAGTCCATGGTATAAACTAAATATGTGCAAACAATCAAATGCAAATGTAGATTAGCAAGCAAATGGATCTCACTCCTAGGATGTTAAGCCTAAGTATCAGGAGCACTAGCTCTGATACCAATTGAAAAACACCTAGAGGGGGGGTGAATAGGTGTAAGTGCTAATCTAAGAAACTAAATGCAAACTAAGTGCGCTAAATGCGGAAGCTAATGCAAATTATGCACAAACTAATACAATACAACAAGTGTAGCCGAATTCCCCTTGCGAGGCTCTGGACTAACTCCCCTTGATTCCCCTTGAAATGGGTTGAGGTGCTATGTGAAGCTCTTGTTGGATGAGTATAAGTTAGGCACACACCACAAGCAATCCAAGTAATATAAAATACACACAATCAAGCCAAGCATATAAGAATGAATAGCAATATGAATAAATGCAAGGCAATATGAAATATGCACAACACAAGCAAATATGATATGATATGAATATGATGCTTTGCACAAATATAAGAGAGAGACTTAGAGAGACAATGGGAGCAATCGCAAACACCAAGATTTGTTTCGAGGTTCGAGCACCTTGCTCTACATCCCCGCCTACACCACCGTGTAGGATTTCCACTATCTCAAACTCCCACCGAGGGAACCTCTACCGAAGAGGATTTCTTACAACTCTAGGAGTACCAAACTCCTCTCTCAACAACAACCTCCTCACAACCGAGGGGTTAGGCCCGTAGCCAATACAACAACCAATCCACACACCTCTACCGAAGAGGCTCACAACCAAACACTATCACCTCTACCTAAGAGGGATCCACAACACAATCACCCGATCACCTCTACCGAAGAGGGATTCACAAATATAAGGGTGTTTACAACTATGAGGTTTACAACAAACAACCTCAAACCCTTCTCTTTCTTTTTCTCTTATCTTTTTCCACAAAAACAAGATCCTAATAGTTTAGGATAGAAGATAGCTCAAGTGTGGAAAACTAGGTGTTTGGAAAACTAGCAACAAAGAAAATCACTTGGGAAAATCCTTGCAAAAGATATAGAATGAAAACCAAGACAAATCTCCCAAAATATTCTTTTCTTTGATTTTTCTAAAAACCTAAAACAATAAAGATTGAAGAATTAAAGCCCCAAACACTTTTGAAAACTTGTTTTAAAACCTCTAGAAACCAGAAATTTTTCTCCTTAAAAAACTTGGCTAAAATCCCCAAGAGATGGGGTTATATAGCCCCTATACAAAACTAGCCGTTAGGCTGAGTTGGCAGTCTGACAGACTGCCGGTCGACCGGTCCAGTCGACCGCCAACGGTCAAAATGTGACCGTTGGGCAATAGCGGTCGACCGGCCCGGTCGACCGAAACAAACCGAGAGCAGAGCTCTCAGACCCGGTCGACCGGCTCGGTCGACCGTCCACTGTGCCTAACAGACGTGCACGTCTGTGCACGTCGTCGACCGGATCGGTCGACCGGCCCTTGGTGCGGTCGACCGTCCTGGTCGGCCGACCATCCTGTCAGCACAAAACCAGGTCAGAAAAATTTGGAAAAATATTTTCTAAAAAATCTTTTATCTCTTTTAAAAATACCATAAAAATTGTTTTATCATTTTATGTTGAAACATAACATGTGATAAAATTTCAAGACAATATATCAACATATCAATTCATTTTTGTGTCTTGCCAATTTTATCAAAAACAAAACTTGTATTTTAACAAACTAGAATTTTCCAAAACATGAATAGGATAGTCAAAATAAGTTTGTTTAAAAAATTAAGCATGCATGTATAGAATAAAGCAACTATACATATATCAATTTAAACTTGTTTGATATAACTATTCATGAAAACCAAAACTCAATCATAAAACGTGTGTGATTTGTGCACTTGAGCATATCAACTAACTAAGCTTTACAAATATGGATCTAAAAACTCTATCTAAACTAGGATACCTAAGTCTTCTTGACGATCTTCATCTTCAAGTAGACTTGCTCCAAAACTCCGTGATTCTCCAAGTGCAAAGGTATGATCTTTAAGCTTTGGCACCGGAATCACCATGATAAGCTTCTTGTTGAAGCTAATCACCAACTAATATCCTGTTAATGATCTGAAACTTAGAACACAAGAATATTAGTAAACATAACTACATGAGTGTTGATCATCATCAAAACTAGAGTGGAAGGCCATTGGGCCAACAACGGTGTATTTATTTTTTAACAAGTTTGGTGTGTTATTTCAGGGACTTAAAGATTAAGATCTAGCATTCAAGTTTTACAAGAGAAGACTTGCAAATTCTGTGCCCCTACTCTCAAAAGTAGGAAACAGAATTTTAAGAATTGTGTTGTAAAAGTTGAAGATTTTGTTGGACTACTAAAACTCTTTTTTGCAGGACATATTGCTCGCAAAAAAAAAATTAAGTTTTTGTACGTTATAATCTTGCTATATCTGTTATCCACCATCCCTATTTTAATCCAGCAGTAATTTGAGTGATTGTTAATTGCTTAAAAAAACGTTTAGACTTACATTCTAGGCATTTGTCTAATTACGTTTACTTTATAATTACTGTTGAAAAGAGCTAGAGATAAGGTACGTATGCATGGCATATAGTTTAGAAAACATTCTTGGGTGATATTTGCTTTTGAATGCTACTTTTCTATATCTTGCACACTTTGCACAATTAACTCTAAGGGCAAAACCTAACTCAAGATAAGGTGGGGAAGTCATTACCCTTCCTTAGCCTACAAACCATCTCCAAGCACGCACAACCTAAGCCTAAGTAAAATCTGATAGATGTTGGCCTTAGGGACATATCGAACTCACTAGGAGATTATCCTAAGGGGAAAGGTGTTGGAAATTGACTCCTGCCAAATCAATGTCTAGGAAGGGGATTGAGGGCCGAAAGCCTGAAGGTTGGTTGTTATTTAATTAAGGAACGTCTTTTGACGGATAACCTCCCACCAATCTTGCCCTGACCTAGCTGATTAGTTTATGGTCAAAGTCTACATTATACCTCCTGTGGACAATCAACCAGTTAGGAGTTGTCTAGGTCGAGGTTACCTTAGATTAGGCTTGGTTGATTACTCTTATTGACTGTTGGTAAACTTGTTTGTGATTGTGATTGTGTTTGTGCATGCAAGTGTGGTCAAGAGACCCTAATTCATCTAGGTTGACTAGAAACACATCACCACCCAAGTTTGAACCAAGACCAGATCCGATAATGGCTCAATCAACATCATTGCAGGATAGGTTCTACCCCATTAGAACCTCACTTCCATTTTGCATTCTACTTCCATCGGTTGGTGAATACAATTTTGAGCTCAAGCCTCAATTCATCAACACACTCCCCAAGTTTCATGGCTTAGAGTCCGAAGATGCTTACTTCTTCATAAGAGAATTTGAGAAAGTATGTCTAATGATGAAAATCTCACACCTTGTAGACGATGCTACTAGGTTGAGATTTGTCCCTTTTGTACTTAAGGACCTAGCAAAGAAGTGGCTTTACAGCTTAGCGGCCGGTTCTATCACATCTTGAGATGGTTTCATCAAGGTCTTCTTAAAGAAATTCTATCCAATTCATAAGACCGCTCTCATTAGGAAAACAATCATGCAATTCAAGCAAGAACCGAGTGAACCGTTCTGGAGGTACTTTCAAGCTTTAAAGACCTCCTTATCCAATGTCCACATCATGGAATAGAGAAATGTCGACAATGCTAAATTCTTTTCGACGGTTTAGACTATTCTACCAAAACCCTCTTAGAAAGTATGTGCCAAGGGGGATTCTTGCTGAAGGATGGGATTTGTATGAAAATCTAGCTGAAAAGACCATCCAATGGGAACCTACTAGTGAGACCTCTAGGAATCCAAACTCCATCTCTTCAAAGGAGGTCTCCATTCTATTGAATCATCCATAGCTAATGAGGCTAAGTTAGCTAACCTAGCTAGAAGACTGGAAGCTCTAGAAACGAGGAACCAAGTCCAGTCAATCAAGTCAGCCCAAACTAATTTCCAACTCCGGGCTGTACTTACTGCCAAGCCATGAATCATGTGTTCGAGGAGTGCCCTGTGTTTCAAGCTCAGCAACAATACTATGAACCGATGAATGTGGGCTTTTCATGGCCGAACAATAATCCTTACACACTAACGTACAATTCCGGCTGGAGAAATCACCCTAATTTCTCATGGAGTCAAAATAACAATGACCATTCACGATCAAATCATGCTAGCCACTTCCATCATGCCAATAATTCTTCCAATCATCAATCCAACTTTTTCAATTTCCATAATAATTCTCCCAACCATCTACCTAACTTCTCAAA
This sequence comes from Agave tequilana, assembly GCA_038442645.1. Taxonomy (NCBI): domain Eukaryota; kingdom Viridiplantae; phylum Streptophyta; class Magnoliopsida; order Asparagales; family Asparagaceae; genus Agave; species Agave tequilana. The sequence goes on along the minus strand of JAVJIF010006040.1, from coordinate 267,676 downwards.
CTATCAATAGAACTTTCCCAACCAAGCTCCACAATCCTCCTTCCAGAATCCTCAACTAGAAAGGAGAATGACTGACTTTGAAAGAAACATGGAAAGATACATGAAAAACCAAGATTCTCTCTTGCAAACTATACAGAGGTTAGAGGTTCAAATGAGTCAACTAGCCACACTACAGAATGAGAGACAGAAGGGTACCCTGCCTAGTCAGCCAATAACCAATCCGAGAAATTCTCAACAAGCTCATTTGGCTGAGAATAATTCATTAAATCAATGTAATGCAGTTCATACATTGAGGTCAGGAAAGGGAGTTGATAATCAAGTGTCAACGCCAACCAATCCCATTCAGCGCAACCAAAATCAAGTATCCACCTCATCTAATCCAAATCTTTCCAATTCTGACGAATCTGAAAAAGATAAGTCAACCAGTCAGGTGCACCAGCCTATAGTACCATTTCCTAATAGGCTGAAAAACAACAAGCAAAATCCACACATGGACAAGATAATTGAGATATTTAATCAAGTGAAGATAAATGTGCCACTTCTTGAAGCCATCCAACAAGTCCTTTCCTATGCTAAGTTTCTTAAGGACATGTGCACCAAGAAGAGAAAGACTAATGTACCGAAAAGGTCTTCTTAGCCACTAACATTAGTGAGCTACTATCGGGTCCGATCTCTGTCAAGTACAAGGATCCAGGTAGTCCCACCATTGCCTGCACAATAGGACAAGCCGAGATTAGTCGTGCACTTCTTGACTTGGGGGCAAGTATCAACTTGCTTCCATTCTCAGTTTATCAACAACTCGGGTTGGGTGATCTTAGTCCAACTCGAGTCACCATTCAACTGGCTGACCGTTCAGTAAAAGTTCCAAAAGGGGAGATTAATGATGTCCTGATCCGGGTAGGGGAGTTCATTTACCTTGTCGATTTCATAGTTCTGGAGACACAACCTGTGTCCAACTCCAATCATAGGGCTCAAACTCCTGTTATCCTAGGGCGACCATTCCTTGCTGCTGCCAATGCCATCATCAATTGTAGGAATGGGTCCATGAGGTTAACCTTTGGGGACATAACTAGAGAAGTCAATGTCTTCAATCTAGGAAAACAACCCCGCGATATTGAGGACCAAACATTTGAAGTCAACCTAATTGAGAACTTGACAAGTGAACATAGGGAAGAATTGAAATTAGAAACTGAGTGTGACTTCGGGTTAGAGTTTGACGACTTAAATCTTGATCAGGTTGTAGATTCTGATTTGAATGGGCCTCGAACCCTATTTCACCAATAATGGAGCCAACAAATTTGACTAGTCCTTCCAGTGAGCCTTCCTCTTCCTTAGAATTGAAAGCCTTACCTGCGCATCTCAAGTACGTCTATCTAGGCGAACAAGAGACCTTTCCTGTTATCATTGCCTCCCATTTAAATGTCGGGGAAGAAGAAGATCTTAAAGCTATTCTAAGAAAACATAGGGAAGCCATTGGTTGGACTATGATCGATATAAAGGGATTAAGTCAGACCATCATTCAACATCGCATTCATCTCAATGAAGACGCCACACCTAAAAGAGACCCGCAACGTAGGTTAAACCCTATAATGCAAGAAGCTGTTCATGCTGAAATTGTCAAACTCTTAGACAATAGGATAATTATCCCATTTCTGATAGCCAATGGGTCAGTCCCGTCCACGCGGTTCCAAAGAAATCCGGTTTCATCGTAGTGGAAAACGAGAACAAAGAGTTGGTCCAAACTCGACTTCCCACGAAGATCCGAGTTTGCATCGACTATAGGAAGCTTAATGCTGCAACTCGTAAGGACCATTTTCCACTTCCCTTCATTGATCAAATGCTTGAACGTTTGGCGGGTCATGAGTATTACTGTTTCTTGGACGGTTACTCGGGGTATAACCAGATCCCTATCGCTCCTAAGGACCAAGAAAAGACTACGTTTACATGTCCATTTGGGACATTTGCTTATCGTCGAATGCCTTTCGGCTTATGCAATGCCCCAGCAACGTTTCAACATTGCATGTTGAGTCTTTTCTCTGATATGGTAGAACGATTCTTAGAGATCTTTATGGATGATTTCTTCATCTACGGAGATTCATTCACTCTATGTCTCCACCATTTAGAACTTGTCCTCCAACGTTGTGCTGAGAAAAATCTGACACTGAACTGGGAGAAATGCCACTTCATGGTAAAACATGGAATTGTCTTGGGTCATGAAATCTCCAAGAAAGGAATAGAAGTGGATAGAGCCAAAATTGAGGTTATTGCTAAGCTTCCCATGCCCAAATGCGTTAAGGACATTAGATCCTTCTTAGGACACGCAGGTTTCTATCGAAGATTTATCAAGGATTTTAGAAAAATTGCTAGGCCCTTGACTTATCTGTTAGTTAAGGATGTGTCCTTCACTTTCGATGCTGAATGCATAAATTCTTGGGAGAAGCTTAAGAGATAGCTTATTTCTGCACCAATCATATTTGCACCGAATGGGTCTAAGCCGTTCGAAATCATGTGCGATGCTTCTGATTTTGCCATAGGCGCTGTCCTAGGACAACGCATTGATAACAAGCAGCATGTGATTTACTACTCTAGTAGGACTCTCAACGATGCTCAATTGAACTACACTACGACTGAGAAGGAATTCTTGGCAGTAGTGTTTGCCTTAGAGAAATTTCGTCCCTACCTACTAGGGTCCAAAACTACCATTTTCACCGATCATTCTGCGCTTAGGTACCTCATGATGAAGACGGATGCCAAGGCCCGACTCATTCGTTAGATCCTCCTTCTTCAAGAATTTGATCTGGAGATTCGAGATAAAAAAGGCGTAGAAAATGTCGTTGCTAACCATCTCTCACGAATCCCTAATTCTCCATGCAACGAATTACCCATAAATGAGGATTTTCCTGATGAAAATCTCTTGGCTATCTCTAGGGAACCTTAGTTTGCTGATATAGTGAATTACTTAGTCACAAACCAAACTCCGTCTCATTGGTCCAAAAGTGATATATACCGATTCTTATCCCAAGTCCGGTATTTCTTTTGGGAGGAACCATATCTTTTTAAGTACTGTCCTGACCAAATTATTAGGAGATGCATTCCCGATGAGGAGGTTAAGAGTGTTCTATCTTTTTGTCACGAACTTGCATGCGGTGGACACTTTGGTCCCCGCAAGACTACTGAAAAAGTGCTACAAAGCAGGTTCTATTGGCCCACATTGTTCAGGGATGCTTATGAATTTTGCAAGACGTGCCCTAGATGCCAAATGGTAGGAAGGATCTCAAAACGAAATATGATGCCCCTCAACCCAATTCTAGAAATAGAACTCTTTGATGTTTGGGGCATCGACTTTATGGGTCCTTTTCCTAATTCATTTGGAAACTAATACATATTGGTTGCTATGGATTGTGTATCCAAGTGGGTAGAAGCCATTCCTTGTAAAATTAATGATAACAAAGTTGTCATAAAGTTTTTGAAAGAGAACATTTTTTCACGCTTCGGAACCCCTCGTGCTATCATCAGTGATAATGGCACTCACTTTTGCAATAGATCTTTTGAAGATCTTATGCGAAAGTATGCCATAACTCACAAGTTGTCCACACCTTATCATCCTCAAACCAGTGGGCAAGTTGAGGTTTCCAATAGACAAGTCAAGCTTATCTTGGAGAAAACTGTGAACCAAAACCGAAAAGATTGGTCCATCAAACTTGTAGATGCCCTATGTGCCTACAGGACCGCTTTCAAGACGATTCTAGGAATGTCTCCTTATAGGTTAGTCTATGATAAACCTTGTCACTTGCCCGTTGAGTTAGAGCACTGAGCCTTATGGGCAATCAAGCAGTTCAATTTCGATTTGACTAAGGCCGGTGACCTTCGGAAATTACAAATTTCCGAATTAGAGGAATTGAGAAATGAGGCCTATGAAAATGCTAGGATCACTAAAGATAGAGTCAAGATTTTTCATGATAAACACATCATAAGAAAAACCTTTGTCCCTGGACAAAAAGTCTTACTCTATAATTCTAGGCTTCATCTTTTTTCAGGAAAATTGAAATCAAGATGGACTGGGCTATTCGTTGTAAAAATCGTGTTTCCACACGGTGCAGTTGAGATAATGACACCAAGAATGGAAATGACTTTAAGGTAAATGGTCAACGCCTTAAACCTTTCTTAGAATCGGTGCTGGTAAATGAAATGGTTATAGGTCTTTTTGACCCAGTGTATCGGTAACTTTCCTCTTTTTCATTTTATTTCATGCATATATACATTTCTTTCATATATTGGGGACAATGCATGAGATTAGTGTGGGGGAGGGTTCTAACATGACTGATATAAAAGAAAAAGAAAAATATATATATATATATAAAAGAAAAAAAACTTTTTGAAAGGTTAGAACAATATTTTGATATATTTCTTGTAAGAAATTAAGTCAATTTTAAGGAATAGGAAAATCATAATTAGGATTTCTTATACTTGGTCAAAGTCAGATAACTTGTTTGATGTTTAGGGTTAGGAAGAAAATTTGTGAAAGTAATTTAGTTTTGATATTTACCTTGATGAAATATGCACACTAAATACATTTACACACTTAGGGTTTAAAAACAGAGACTCTTATGCCTTATAAAAAAAATTATGAAAAAGAAAGAAAAAAATAAACAAATCTAATTATTGATTAGCTAGGTGCTTTGGCCTAAGTGATTGGTCGCTAATGTTGCACATTTAGTATCATATTTTCATACTTATTATAGAATAAAATCTGCATTGTCCTAATTAAATGTCAATTTATTTGCAGGCCCATTCCTTAAGGAGAGTGAAGAGAAATGAGCCCAAAAGCCCCACCAAATTCTGAATTAAATCAGAATTAATTCGAACTCAGTGAATCAGGGCAAAATCAAGAGGTTGAAAATTGGTTGAGAAGAATCCTCTCAGAATCGATCGGTTGAAGCAAAGATCAACGGCCATTTCTTCAAAATCTCGGAGCTAAACTGCAAATCCAACCCAAGATAAAGACAGAACGAGATGCCGGGGAGACCCAACAACAGGGTGTGGCCACCTGGCCACACCCTAGCCGCAGAAACACAGCCAAAGCCGCGTTTTCGCGGCTTGGTTAGCAAGTTAGGGGGAGCGTTTGCTCCCCCAATCTTCCCGGGATCCTGTAGGTTGGGTTTTTGCCTATAAAAGGGCAGTATTTGCACGGAAAAGGGGACGACCATGCAGAGATATGATTTAGTCTAGTTTTCATTCTTTGTAGTTTAGATTTTTCTTTTCTTTTTATGTAATTTTAATTTGTATGTAAGCTTAGGTTAGATGAAGATTCATGTAAGTAAGAGAGAGAGAGAGAGGCTTATGTTGAGAATGACACCGATGTACCCTCCTCCTTTCTTCCATTGTTTCTGCAAGCAATAAAGGTAAATACTTTTTTTATGTCCGTCTCTTTACTTTTGTTTTCTTTTTCCTTCTCCTGTTTCTACTTCACCTCTTTTGGTTTTGATGAGAATGCAAGTGAATCCAGAAGCATAAGTATAACAACGTTTTTGTGAGTGCCAACGATACTTCATGAAGATGTTCTCCTCCTCAAGATCCGTATCACTTCATTTTTGCTCGGCTTGATGATATAATGCGAACAGGGACTGAGCTCGATCCTATGACTTATGCGTTGAACGCCTCCGAAGTAAGGTAGAACGTGCAAGGGTTCCAGGTAAGTCATCAACCAAACTAGGTAAGTATTTCTTTAACCTTCTTTCTTTTCTTTTATTTCTTTAGTATAGATCACCACATCTTCCAAATCTTTTTCCTTCTTTTTCAATTCATTTGTACATGGTCATTTTCTGATTTTCTCCACCTTCTCATTCTACCGTTTTCTTTCATAACTTTAACATAACTCGTTTTCATTTTCATTTCTTTAAACAAAGAAGAACTTTCGTTTGTCTTCATAAAGATTTCAATCAAAAAACCTTGAACGCTTCTATCGCAAACCCTCCTTGTGGATCATGACCCGCATAGCCACTTGCTATCACGGTTAGAATTGAGCACTTGCACATGTTTATTCTTAAATCTGAAATTCTTTATTTTGTGTGCAGGTAAAGCTTCAATCACTAAGCAAGCCTTGGTATTTTTGCAAAAGATAATTAGATAAGTTTGAATATATATATATATATATATATATATATATATATATATATATATATATATATATATATATATAAATCCACTGATTAAGCTGGGTATTTATGCCTCATGAAGCATAAGTATTCACGGCTAAAAGGGGTGCATTTATAAATAAAAACCTTGGTTTCGTGGCCTTGTCTACTTGAGTGTTTAAGTCCTTAGGGGTGTTTTCTCACCTGGTGCCCTAAAACTGTTCGGTTTGGGTGTCACTGACTAAAGGCTCGTTACATGGGCAGATTAGAAAGCCTAATGAAATTGAGGAATAAATTTCACACAAAAAATAAGGCATAGGAGTTAATGTTAAAAAGCCCTTAGTCAAACTTCACAGTCACGATGGTGCATACGACTCAGAGTAAATTAATAGACTAGATGAGAGGTACAAATTGACTCCTTACTTTGATTGATGACATGTTGTTGAATAGAGACTAAATTTAGGAATGAAAATTTTGATATTCCTATAAACTTACAGATTACTTAAACTCTCACAAATATACTTCAAATATTTTCTCTTTTCAAAATGCTTTTCAAAAACACTAATTTTTTCTCTTTCTTTATGGATTTTGTGGGTGCAATCCACTGAAAACCCTCACGAGACAAAACTCGTCCTCTAGGGGTAACCTATAGGTTTAACGGCTTGTTGCACATGCTTAGTGCAATCGAGTGACTTGCGAAAGTAGTCTAATAATTGATTAGAATTAGTCTAATGTTTTGCTCAAGGGCGAGCAAAAGATAAGTGTGGGGGTGTGATTAGTCACATATATTGCATATGCATTGTGACCTTACCATACTTTTTAGCTAATAAATCCTATTAACAAGTCTTCTTCTTCTTTGTTTAATGAAGGCCCAATTGCTAAAAGAAAGGAATGAGAAACAAGCCCAAAAGCCCGCCAAATTCTGATTTAATTCAGAATAAATTCAAAATCAAGAAATCAGGGCAAATCTTTGAATATCAGAGAGGTTGAAAACCGGTTGAAAAGAATCCTCCCTGAATCAAGTGGTTGAAGCCAACAATCAAAGGCTGTTTCGTCAAATCCTGAAGCTGCAACGAGAAAACCAGAAGAATATACAGGAGAAACACCAAACCAGGAGCTCCCACCAATTGTGTGTGGCCACATGGCCACACCAGGGCCGCTAAAACGCGGCCCTAGCCGCATTTTCGCTGCTTGTTGATGTTTGTTGGGGGAGCGTTTGCTCCCCCAATCTTCCCGGGATCTCCCCCCTTTGGTTTTTCCCTATAAATACCAGTTTCAACAGAGCAAAAAGGAGCGAAGACTAGGATTAAAATTTTGTTTATACTTTAAGGATTTAGGCTCTCTGTACATAGTAAAAGTTGTATTTATTTTGCAATTTGTAGTCCAGTACAGATACTTGTGAGAGAGAGGAATTAAGTGCTTGTACTTGAAAATTGAAGTGACATCAATACAAGAATCGAACCACATTTTCTTCCACTCATATTACGGTATGTCTTGCGTTATTTATTTGCCTTCTTCTTTGTTTTTCATGAGTAGTTAAATCGGTCTTTCTGGGCTCACTATTGTAACTCTCTCCAACCATTCTTCTTTTCTGATTTTAATGAAAAGACCCAATGAATCATTTGCATGCCTAACTTAATGCCTTTCTTCTTGAAAGTGTTCTTGAAGGCACATGAGGATGGGTTTAGATTTTTGAACTTCTACTTCTTTTAAGAACGTATCTTGAACTGTTTTTATTCCATACTTGCTTCTTCACGCTTGATGATTTAACATTCAATTCAAAACGTTTTCTTAAAGAAAAGAGTTCACTTTTTCAACCATCATATGTGCTTTACTTCAAACTTTCTAAAGTCAATCTTAAGTTTTGCCGATGATCAAGTTGAGGCACTTAGGATTTCAATAGAAGAATAAAAGGTTGAGTAGTGAGATAGTGAGCCCAGATTTTCTTCCTTATATAATCAACAAAATAATTTTCGAGCTTTTTAAATCACTTCTCTAAAGTCTTCTCTAAAGTTGCAATTTCTCTTTTAATCATCTCCTTCTTTCCATTCTCTTTTCAATTAAAAATGAACACAATTCTTTGTTATTAAATGAATCACTAAAAAGTTTTCATCGCATTCCTCCTCATGAACGTGACCCGTTAGCCACAAGCTACACGGTAAATTCTTAACTCTTTGATTGTTCTTTCACTTTAGCAATCAGATAGGAACAAGAAACGAGCCCAAAAGCCCATCAAATTCTGATTTAATTCAGAAATTTGAAATCAAGAAATCAGGGTAGATCTTGGCAAATCAGAGAGGTTAAAAACCAGTTGAAATGGATCTTCCCAAATCAAGTGGTTAAAGCCAACAATCAAAGATCGTTTCGTCAAATCCAAGAGTTAAAACAGTGAATCCAGCAAGACAAAAGGGAGTCTAAACAGTGAATCTAGGAGTTGAAACAGTGAATCTTGGCCGTGGATCCGCAGCCCAAGCTGAGGATCGGCGGCTTGTTGGTGGAGATAAGGGGAGCGTTCCTCACTCCTTTCCCTCTAGGGTTTTGCCTATAAAAGGCAGGGTTTTGTATAGAAAAAGGGACCGGAACTTAGATTAAGATTTTCTCTTTATTTTTAAGGTTTTAGGCTCTTTGTTAGATAGTATAAAAGTTGTAACTCTATTTTGTAATTTGTAGTTCAGTTCAAATACCAATGAGAGAGAGGAATTGAGTGATTGTATTCTGAAGATTGAAGTGACATCCATAAAAGGATCAAGCTTTCTCTTCTTCTACTCCATTTCACGGTATGTCTTGCTTTATTTACTTGCATTATTTTTCGTCTTCCATGAGTAGCTAATTTCATTTTTTGGGCTCACTATTATTCCTCTCTCTGATCCCTCTTCTTTTTGAATGGTTTTTGATGAAAAGACCCAACGAATCATTTGCATGCCTAAACTAAGCATTTCTTGTTGAAAGTGTTCTTGAAGGCACATGAGGATGGTTTTGGATTTTTAAACTTCTACTTCTTTTAAAAATGTTTCTTGAACTTGTTTTTATCTCATACTTGAACTACTTGATGATTTAACATTCAATTCAAGACGATTTCTTAAAGAAAAGAGTTAACTTTTTCAAACTATCTTATGTGCTTTACTTAAAACTTTCTAAACTCAATCTTATGTTTTTGCCTATGATCAAGTTGAGGAACTAAGGATTTCAAGAGAAGAACACATCGTTGAGTAGTAAGATAGTGAGCCCAGATCTTCTTCGTATATTAAAAATCAACAAATCACTCTTCAAGCTTTATAAAAATCACCTTTTCTAAAGGCTTCTCTAAATTTGCAATTTTTCTTTTAATCATCTCCCTTCTCTCCATTCTCTTTCTCAACTTAAAAGAAAGACACCAACATCATTCTTTGTCACTGAACAAAAATACTGAAAAACTTCTATTACATTCCTCCTCGTGGAGACGACCTGTTAGCCTAAAGCTACACGGTAATTCCTTTCACTTTCATTTTTCAACCAATTTTTGGCGCCGTTGCCGGGGAGGGAACGGTGTATTTATTTTTTAACAAGTTTGGTGTCTTGTTTTAGGGACGTCAAGATTCAAATTTAGCAATCAAGCTTTGTAAGAGAAGACTTGGTATTCTTTGCCCCTACTCTCGAAAGTAGAAAATAGAATTTCAAGAAATTGCGTTGCAAAAGTTAAAATTTTTGTTGGACTACTAAAAACTCTTTTTTGCAGGACATATTGCTTACAAAAATAAAGTTTTTATGTGTTATTATTCTTGCTATATCTGATATTTACAATCCCTGTTTTAATCTAACAGTAATCTGAGTGATTGTTAATTGCTTAAAAAAACATTTAGATTTGTATTCAAAGCATTTGTCTAATTACGTTTATTTTACAATTACTGTTGAAGGTAGCTGGAGACAAGGTACGTATGCATAGCATATAGTTTAGGAAACATTCTTGAGTGATATTTTCTTTTGAATGCTACTTTTCTATATCTTGCACACTTTGCACAATCAATTCTAAGGGCAAAACCCAAATCAAGATAAGGTGGGAAAGTCATTACCCTTCCTTAGCCCACAAACCATCTCCAAGCACGCACAACCTAAGCTTAAGTAAAATCTAATAAACGTTGGCCTTAGGACATCTCGAACTCACTAGGAGATTATCCTAAGGGGGAAGGTGTTATAATTTGACTCCTGCCAAATCAGTATTTAGGAAAGGGATTGAGGGGCGAAACCCCGAAGGCTAGTGGTTTGGCTTAATTAGGCCCGTCACATTTATGCGGATACCTTCCACCAATCTTGCCCTGACCTGGCTGATTAGCTTGTGGTCAAAGTCTGCATTATACCTCGTGTGGACAATCAACCAGTTAGGAGTTGTCTACGTCAAGGTTACCCTAAACTAGGCTTGGTTGATTACTCTTGTTGACTATTGGTGAACTAGTTTGTGATTGTGTTTGTGTATGCAAGTGTGATCAAGAGACCTTAATTCATCTAGGTTGACTAGAAACACATCACCACCCAAGTTTGAACCAAGACCAGATCTGGTTATGGCTCAACCAACATCTTTGCAGGATAGGTTCTATCCCATTAGAGCCTCACTTCCATCTTGCATCCAATTTCCATCGGTTGGTGAATACAATTTTTAGCTCAAGCCTTAATTCATCAACATACTCCCAAAGTTTTATGGCCTAGAGTCCGAAGATGCTTATTTCTTCATAAGAGAATTTGAGGAAGTATGTCTAATGATGAAAATCCTATACCTTGTAGCTGATGCTATTAGGTTGAGATTTGTCCCTTTCGCTCTTAAGGACTTAGCCAAGAAATGGCTTTACAGCTTATCGGCCGGCTCTATCACATCTTGGGATGGTTTCATTAAGGTCTTCTTAAAGAAAATCTATCCAATTCATAAGACCGCTCTCATTTGGAAGAACATCATGCAATTCAAGTAAGAACCTAGTGAACCATTTTGGAGGTACTTTGACGCTTTAAAGACCTCCTTGTCCAATGTCCTCATCATGGAATAGAGAAATGGCGACAATGCCAAATTCTTTATGACGGTTTAGACTATTCGACCAAGACCCTCTTAGAAAGCATGTACCAAGGGGGATTCTTACAGAAGGATGAAAATGAAGGATGGGATTTATATGAGAATCTAGCGGAAAAGACCATCCAATGGGAACCTACTAGTGAAACCTTGAGGAACTCAAACTCCATCTCTTCAAAAGGAGGTCTCCATTCTATTGAGTCATACATAGCTAATGAGGCTAAGTCAGCTAACCTAGCAAGAAGACCGAAAGTTTTAGAAACTAAGGAACCAAGTCCAGTCAATAAAGTCAGCCCAAACCAATTTCCAACACCAAGTTGTAGTTACTGTCAAGCCATGAATCATGAGTTTGAGGAGTGTCCTGTGTTTCAGGCTCAGCAACAATACCCTGAACCGATGAATGCGGCCTTTTCAAGGCCGAACAATAATCCTTACGCACCAAGGTACAATCCTGGCTGGAGAAATCACCCGAATTTCTCATGGAGCCAAAATAACAATGACCACTCACGATCAAATCATGCAAGCCACTTCCGTCATGCCAATAATTCTTCCAATAATTAACCCAACTTTTCCAATTTTCATCATAATTCTCCCAACCATCCACCTAATTTTTCAAACTAACCATCCACCTAATTTTTCAAACTATCATCAAAACTTTCCTAGCCAAACTCCACAATCTTCCTTCCAGAATCCTCAACTAGAAAGGGGAATGACTGACTTTGAGAGAAGCACTAAAAGATATATGAAAAATCAAGATTCTCTCATGCAAACTATACAGAGGTTAGAGATTGAAATGAGTCAATTAGCCACTCCACAGAATGAGAGACAAAAGGGTACCTTACCTAGTCAGCCAATAAGGAATTCTCAACAAGCTGATTTGGCTGAGGATCAATCAATGAATCAATGTAATACTGCTCATACATTGAGATCGGGAAAGAAAGTTGATAATCAAGTGTCAATATCATCTAATCCCATTCAGCACAATCACAATCAAGCATCCACCTCATCTAATCCCACTCCTCCTAAATCTGATGAATCTAAAAAAGATAAGTCAACCAGTCAGGTGCACCAGCCTATAGTACCATTTTCTAATAGGCTGAAAAATAACAAGAAAAATTCACACATGGATAAGATAATTGAGATATTTAATCAAGTGAAGATAAATGTGTCACTTCTTGATGGCATCCAACAAGTCCCATCCTATGCTAAGTTTCTTAAGGACATGTGCACCAAGAAGAGAAAGACTAATGTATCCAAAAAGGTCTACTTAGCCACTAACATTAGTGAGCTACTGCCGGGTCCGATCCCTGTCAAGTACAAGGATCCAGGTTGTCGCACCATTGCCTGCACCATAGGACAAGCCGAGATTAGTCATGCACTTCTTGATTTGGGAGCAAGTATCAACTTGCTTCCATTTTCAGTTTATCAACAACTCGGGTTGGGCGATGTTAGTCCAACTCGAGTCACTATCCAACTGCCTGACCGTTCAGTAAAAGTTCCAAAAGGGGAGATTAATGATGTCCTTATCCGGGTCGGGGAGTTTATTTACCCCGTTGATTTCATAGTTCTAGAGAGACAACCTCTGGCCAATCTTAGGGCTCAAACTCCTGTTATCCAAGGGCGACCATTCCTTACTACTGCCAATGCCATCATCAATTGTAGGAATGGATCCATGAGGTTAACCTTTGGGGACATGACTAGAGAAGTCAATGTCTTCAACCTAGGAAAATAACCCCGTGATGTTGAGGACCAAACATTTGAAGTCAACCTCATTGAGAACTTAACAAGTGAACATAGGGAAGAATTGGAACTAGAAACTGAGTTTGACTTCGGGTTAGAGTCTGATGACTTTAATCTTGATCAGGTTGTTGAGTCAGCTGTGAATTGGGACTCGAACCCTATTTCACCAAATATGGAGCCAACAAATTTGACTAATCCTTCCAGTGAGCCTTCCTATACCTTAGAATTGAAAGCCTTACCTGCGCATCTCAAGTACGTCTATCTAAGCGAATAAGAGAACTTTCCAGTCATCATTGCCTCCCATTTAAATAACGGGCAAGAAGAAGACCTTAAAGCAATTCTAGGAAAACATAGGGAAGCCATCGGTTGGACTATGACTAATATAAAGGGATTAAGTCCAACCATCGTTCAACATCGCATTCATCTCAATGAAGATGCCACATCTAAAAGAGACCCGCAACATAGGTTAAACCCTATAATGCAAGAGGTTGTTCATGCTGCAAATTGCACATCAAGGAAGCATCATAGAAGAGAAGGCACTAGCAAGGCATTGGATGGCTCAAAGACTTGAAGATAGCTCAAGAAGTCTTCATGTAATTTGTTTTTCAGTTTATAGTATGTTAAAGAATAGTGGATAGGTTTGAAGCTCTATCACACACGTTTTTGCGCACATGCTCGTTCCAAAATAATTTCTTATAAATTATACAAAAATATTTTGCATACAAGTTTTTGCCTACAAATACATCTTTATGTTTAATTCTATTCCCTGTTCAAAAGTATTTTTGTTAAAATCAAAATCCTCTTTATTTTCTTTTCCAAAAATGATTTTTGACCTGATCCGGTCGACCGGGACAGTCGACCGAGTCTGTGTCAGTCTGGTCCGGTCGACCGGACCAGTCGACCGCAGTTCTGGCAGATGCACGTATCAGTGTGCAAGTCTGCCAGTCGACCGGGGCGGTCGACCGAGATATTGATTTTGCTCACAGGTTTTCTCAGTCGACCGGGTCGGTCGACCGCTAGCCTATAACGGTCGAATTTTTGATCTACCGGTCGACCGGCCCAGTCGACCGATGTGTCCGTTGAACAGTAACGGGCAGATTTTAAGTGAGCTGTTTATTTTTGTCTTTTGTGTTTAAAAACTCGTTTAAGGATATATTTTGATCTAATTACCTCCTAAACATCAGTAATTATGTTTTATCCCTAAACCCTAGCCCTCTCCTATAAATAGGGGTGTTTGGGGAGAGATTTGTTACAACAATTATTTGCTAGAAAATTCAAAAGTTTAAGGCTTTCAAAAGAGACTTGTTTCTTGGTTTTTGTGCTGAATTTCTCACTGATTTTCTGAATGGTTTTCAAATACTCTCTGATTTAATTTTCTTTCTTCACTTACAACAAGAGCTTCATTCCTACTCAATATTCTCTAAGGACCTTTGTAAGGGAAGAGATATTTGAAAGAGAGAGTTTGTGGTCTTTTGACTACCAAGGAAATTACTTGTACTTGAGATTGTAGGAGTTGGGTACTCCATTGTATTTGAGATCTTTGTGATAGTGGAGTGGTCGGAATCCTTCTGGGGAAGGCGGGGAGTAGATCTGGGTGCTCGAACCTCGATAACATATCCTTGTGTTTGCGATTGGTTTACTTTTCTTGTTCTTACACTCCTTACTCTACTTTGCTTGCACTTATTAATTTCTCATCATATTCATTGTCATACTTAATTGCTTGCATTCATCTTGTGATTCTTGATTGGTGATTGTTGTAGCTTTAAATTTTTAGATTGCCCTTTGATTAGCATCATCACCTATTCACCCCCCCCTCTAGGTGATTTTCAATTGGTATCAGAGCTTGGACTCTAGGTTTGGCTTAACATCCATAGAGAGATCCTTAATATTTGCTAATCAACATTCATTCATTCATTCATTCATCACTAGTAAACATGGCCGATAACATCAAAACCCCTCCTAAATTTGATGGACTTAATTTCCCAATTTGGAAGGTTAGGATGACTATATTTTTGCAATCTTTGGGTAGCTTAGTGGCCAAGTCCTTGACTAAACCCTATGTAGCACCCGATAGTGATGAGAGCACTTGGACCGACTTCAACTTTAGAGAATATGAGGCTAACTCCAAAGCCCAAAACTCCCTATTAACCGCCTTGAATGAGGATGACCTTACACGGGTAATTCATTGCCAATCCGCCTATGAGATTTGGCAACATTTATTGGTCACACACGAAGGGACTTCACAAGTCAAGAGAGCTAAAATAGATCTCTTGAGGTCCCAATATGAGTCATTCAAAATGCTTGATGAAGAATCTATTGATAATATGATTACTCGTTTCACTAAAATCACTAATGGTCTTTCTTCATTAGGTGATGACATCTCCAACGATCAAAAGGTGCGGAAAATGATTCGGGCGCTTCCTTCTTCATGGGAGATCAAGGCCACCACCTTAAAGGAGTTGAACGACAAGGACGAGATGGACATCATTAGTCTCATTGGGAACCTAAAGACCCATGAGATGGAGAAGAAGGCAAGAGAAGAAGCCACTACTTCAAAGAAGAAATCCATAGCCTTCAAGACTTCATCCACCAATGATGACGATGAAGAAGACGATGAAGAAGATGAGGAGCTAACTCTACTTGTGCGAAATGTCAAGAGGATGTACCGGAAGAACAAGCTCAACTTCCGGAGAAAATTTGAAGGCAAAGAGGAGCGGAGGATCATTTGCTATAATTGCCGCAAACCCGGACATATCATGGCGGATTGTCCGGAGTTCAAGAAGAAGATGACTTCCTCCTTCAAGCCAAAGAAGCCGGAGGAAAAGAAAGCATACAAAGCAACATGGGATTCGGAAAGCGAGTCCGAAGAGGAGGTGGATCAAGCTAATATGTGTTTCATGGCAAACACACCTAAGGTAACCCCTCAATCCCTTGATGATGAAGATGATGAACTAAGTAAGGAAGTTCTAGTTCATGCCTTTGTAGAACTTTCTGAAACTTATGATAATAAGAAACTTGAATGCTTAAAATTACAAAAAGAAGTTGCTTTTCTTAAGAATCAACTTGCCATTGTTTCTAAAGAAAAAGATGATGTTTCTTCTAATTTCATTTCCATGCAAAAAGAATTTTGTGCCTACAAGAGTACTTGTAAGGCAAAATCTCCTATTATTGATGAAAAAGAAATTTCTTCTTTTAAATCCAAAATGAATGATTTCGAAAAAGTTTTAAATGATTGTGCTTTCAATACTAAGAAACTTGAGAACATGTTTTCTAAAAAGCACACTTCACATGCTAAAATTTCACAAGATAAAAATTCTCATGCTAACAGCTCTCATGCTCATGCTCACAATGCTCATGCTCACAAATCACACACCCATTATGCTTTTAAATATGGTAGAGTATATAGATGCACATATTGTGGTAAAAATGGACATTTAGCTAAGTTTTGCTATGATCAACTAAATAGAACAAATAATCTTGTTTGGGTTCATGACACTAACCCTAGAGGACCCAAGAAAATGTGGGTACCAAAATCAAGTCTTAAATTGTTTGATGTAGGTACACACCAAAGCTCCAAGACGTAGGGAGCGGTGGTACCTTGATAGTGGTTGTTCAAGACACATGACATGGGACATCAACAACTTCACAACCCTATCAAGGTACATGGAAGGTGGCACCGTCACCTTCGGGGATGACTCCAAAGGAACTATCATCGGTATAGGTAACATTCAAATTGGTGCATCTCCTATTATTGAGAATGTTGTTTTAGTAGATGGTTTAAAACATAATTTGCTTAGCATTAGTCAACTTTGTGATCGTGGACTTAAAGTTGTTTTTGATGATACTTCTTGCAAGATTTTTGATGTTAAATCTAATGATTGTATTCTTACCGGTTTTCGTGATAATAATGTTTATATTATTGACATGCTTAATTTAGATTGTTCTACTAAATGCTTGAATGCTTTTGATGAAAATTCTTGGCTTTGGCATAGAAGACTAGGACATGCATCTTTTGACCATATTTCTAGGATTAATTCAAAGGAATTGGTAAAGGGTATACCTTGCTTGAATTTTGAGAAAGACCGCATTTGTGGTGCGTGCCAACTTGGGAAACAAACCAAGTCTTCCTTTAAACCAATCAAGGATATCATGTCAACTAGGCCTTTAGAATTAATTCATATGGATCTTTTTGGACCAACTAAAACTAAGAGTTTAAATGGAAGTAGATTTGCATTTGTTTTGGTTGATGATTTCTCCCGTTTTACTTGGGTTTTCTTTTTGCAACATAAAGATCAAACTTTTTCTCATTTTAAGATTTTTCGAAAAAGAGTTGAAAAAGAAAAGGGTTTTCCGATTTTGAGAATAAGGAGTGATAGAGGTGGTGAGTTTATTAACCAACTCTTCATGACTTATTGTGATGAAAAGGGAATTAAGCATGAAATGTCTTGCCCTAAAACTCCACAACAAAATGGAGTAGTAGAAAGGAAAAATAGAACACTTCAAGAGATGGCTAGGACAATGATAAGTGAATATGACCTCCCTCAATATTTATGGGCCGAGGCCGTAAACACCGCATGCTATATATCGAATCGTATTTTTTTATGCAAAAATTCTTCAAAAACTTCTTTTGAAATGTATCATTCTAGAAAACCAAATGTTGCATATTTTAAAGTTTTTGGATGCAAGTGTTTTGTTTTGAATACTAAGGATAATTTGGGTAAATTTGATGCTAAGGCTTATGAGGCTATCTTTGTTGGATATTCCTCTACTAGCAAAGCATATAGAGTTTTCAATAGATCTACACTTACCATGGAAGAATCCATGCATGTTAAATTTGAAGAATCTAATGTGGTTGTTGAGAATGTTGTAGAGATTGAACCATTAGGTGAAGACATGGAGAGACTATCCTTGAAGGACTCACCCGTTCAAGAAGAAAAGCTAGATCCTATTGGTGAAGTTCAAGAGGATAAGGAGGAAAGCTCTCAACCGCTTCCTAAAGCTTGAAGATACGCTACAAATCATCCTAAGGAGCTCATCTTGGGTGATGCATCTAAAGGAGTCACAACGCGCTCCAAACTCCATGACCTATGTGGTAACTTTACTTTCATTTCTCATTTTGAACCCAAAGGCATTCTCGAAGCCGAGACGGACCCATATTGGTTGCTTGCCATGCAAGAGGAACTCAATCAATTTGAGCGCAACCAAGTTTGGCATCTTGTTCCTAAGCCCCACGATAGACCAATAATTGGTACTAAGTGGATCTTTAGAAACAAGATGGATGAGTCCGGAAATGTCATTAGGAATAAAGCTAGGTTAGTGGCCCAAGGTTACACTAATGTTGAGGGAATTGACTTTGAGGAGACCTTTGCACCCGTAGCACGGCTTGAAGCCATACGGATGACACTAGCTTTTGCATCTTTTAAAAATTTTAAACTTTTTCAAATGGATGTGAAAAGTGCATTTTTGAATGGTTTTATTAATGAAGAAGTTTATGTTTCTCAACCTCCCGGTTTTGTTGATCATGTTCATCCCGATTTTGTTTTTAAACTTGATAAAGCTTTGTATGGATTGAAACAAGCTCCAAGAGCTTGGTATGAAAGGCTTTCTAGTTTTCTCATTTCAAATGATTTTATTAAAGGCAAAGTAGACACAACTCTTTTTACTAAGCATGTTGATAATGATATTTTAATTGTGCAAATTTATGTTGATGATATAATTTTTGGATCTACTAATGAGCTTTTATGCAAGGATTTTGAGAAGGTCATGCAACTTGAATTTGAAATGTCTTCAATGGGTGAGCTCAATTTCTTCCTTGGACTCCAAATCAAGCAATTGCAAGACGGAACCTTCATTAACCAAGCCAAGTACGCAAAGGAGCTAGTAAAGAAGTTTGGGCTTGAAGGATCAAAGGCTTGCAACACTCCAATGGCAACTACAACCAAGCTTGATAAGGACGAACAAGGTAAAAATGTTGATATTAAATTATATAGAAGCATGATAGGAAGTCTTTTATATTTGACGGCAAGTAGGCCAGATATCATGTTTAGTGTGCGTCTTTGTGCTAGATTTCAATCGTGTCCTAAAGAGTCTCATCTTATTGCGGTAAAACGCATTATTCGTTATATTAAGGGCACTATTGGAATGGGTCTTTGGTATCCGAAAACTAGATATTTTTCAATGACTAGCTATTCGGATGCCGACTATGCGGGTTGTAGAGTAGATAGAAAGAGTACTAGTGGGACATGTCAATTTCTTGGTAATTGTCTTGTTTCATGGTCCTCTAGGAAACAAAATTCCGTTGCTCTCTCAACCGCCGAGGCGGAGTATGTTGCCGCGGGGGCTTGTTGTGCACAAGTCCTTTGGATGAAACATACTCTCCTTGATTTTGATTTGCACTTTGATCATATAAAAATATTTTGTGATAATGCTAGTACTATACACATGACCAAAAATGCAAATTAACTTAGTAAGACCAAGCACATTGAAATTAGATATCACTTTCTTAGAGATCATTTTGAGAAAGGTGATATAGATATTGATTATGTTTCCACCGATTTACAACTAGCCGATATTTTCACTAAACCTCTTGATTTTGCTAGATTTTCGTTTATTTGTGGAGAACTTAATGTTTGTATTATTGAATAGACATGTTTTTCATAACCCTTTTTGATGTATGACAAAAAGGGGGAGAATAAGTTTACATGACAAAAATAAGTTCATTTGGTCTTGGTTCCATATGAATTTATATGCTTTAATTTTAAAGATTTGTTTTATGAGTTTTATGTTTTTATGAGTTTTATGTTTATGTATGTATGAGTTTTTGAATTCATGTATTTTGAGAATTCTTGTATTTTGTCTCAATTTCTTTCTATTGGTATCAAGTGCATAAATCTTTTGTTTTCAAATGAATTCTTGTGTTTTAAGCTTAAGTGTCTTTTTATATAGCATAATTTGAGGGGGAGTTTTCTCCTCCCCTATATTTTTGTTTATAGCCTATTTGTTTTGTCATCATCAAAAAGGGGGAGATTGTTGGCCCAAGAGGTTACACTCTCCATTTGTCTTTTGGTTTTGATGATGACAAACCAAATATGAGCTATTTGGTACTAACAAGTTTGTTAAGATGAGTTTCAGGTTTTGTACCATGTTTAGAGACCATTCGCTTAGCTATTGCAAGAACTTCTAAGTTCCACAAAGCAAGGAAGGCAAATTGCACATCAAGGAAGGATCATAGAAGAGAAGGCACTAGCAAGGCATTGGATGGCTCAAAGACTTGAAGATAGCTCAAGAAGTCTTCATGTAATTTGTTTTTCAGTTTATAGTATGTTAAAGAATAGTGGATAGGTTTGAAGCTCTATCACACACGTTTTTGCGCACATGCTCATTCCAAAATAATTTCTTATAAATTATACAAAAATATTTTGCATACAAGTTTTTGCCTACAAATACATCTTTATGTTTAATTCTATTCCCTGTTCAAAAGTATTTTTGTTAAAATCAAAATCCTCTTTATTTTCTTTTCCAAAAATGATTTTTGACCTGATCCGGTCGACCGGGACAGTCGACCGAGTCTGTGTCAGTCTGGTCCGGTCGACCGGACCAGTCGACCGCAGTTCTGGCAGATGCACGTATCAGTGTGCATGTCTGACAGTCGACCGGGGCGGTCGACCGAGATATTGTTTTTGCTCACAGGTTTTCTCAGTCGACCGGTCGGTCGACCGCTAGCCTATAACGGTCGAATTTTTGATCTACCGGTCGACCGGCCCAGTCGACCGATGTGTCCGTTGAACAGTAACGGGCAGATTTTAAGTGAGCTGTTTATTTTGTCTTTTGTGTTTAAAAACTCGTTTAAGGATATATTTTGATCTAATTACCTCCTAAACATCAGTAATTATGTTTTATCCCTAAACCCTAGCCCTCTCCTATAAATAGGGGTGTTTGGGGAGAGATTTGTTACAACAATTATTTGCTAGAAAATTCAAAAGTTTAAGGCTTTCAAAAGAGACTTGTTTCTTGGTTTTTGTGCTGAATTTCTCACTGATTTTCTGAAGGGTTTTCAAATACTCTCTGATTTAATTTTCTTTCTTCACTTACAACAAGAGCTTCATTCCTACTCAATATTCTCTAAGGACCTTTGTAAGGGAAGAGATATTTGAAAGAGAGAGTTTGTGGTCTTTTGACTACCAAGGAAATTACTTGTACTTGAGATTGTAGGAGTTGGGTACTCCATTGTATTTGAGATCTTTGTGATAGTGGAAGTGGTCGGAATCCTTCTGGGGAAGGCGGGGAGCAGAGCTGGGTGCTCGAACCTCGATAACATATCCTTGTGTTTGCGATTGGTTTACTTTTCTTGTTCTTACAGTCCTTACTCTACTTTGCTTGCACTTATTAATTGCTCATCATATTCATTGTCATACTTAATTGCTTGCATTCATCTTGTGATTCTTGATTGGTGATTGTTGTAGCTTTAAATTTTTAGATTGCCCTTTGATTAGCATCATCACCTATTCACCCCCCCTCTAGGTGATTTTCAGGTGAAACATGGAATTGTCTTGGGTCATGAAATCTCCAAGGAAGGAATTGAAGTGGATAGAGATAAAATTGAGATTATTGCAAAGCTTCCCATGCCCAAATGCGTGAAGGATATTAGATCCTTCTTAGGACACGCCAGTTTTTATCAAAGATTTATCAAGGATTTTAGCAAGATTGCTAGGCCCTTGACTAATCTGTTAGCTAAGGACGTGTCCTTCACTTTCAATGCTGAATGTATGAATTCATAGGAGAAGCTTAAGAGAGAGCTTATTTCTGCACCAATCATATCTGCACCCGATTGGTCTAAGCTGTTTGAAATCATGTGCGATGCTTCTGATTTTGCCATAGGCGCTGTCCTAGGACAACTCATTGATAACAAGCAGCACATGATTTACTACTCTAGTAGGACTCTCAACGATGCTCAATTGAACTACACTACGACTGAGAAGGAATTCTTGGCAGTAGTGTTTGCCTTAGAGAAATTTCGTCCCTACCTACTATGGTCCAAAACCACCATTTTCACTGATTATTCTGCGCCTAGTTACCTTATGATGAAGAATGATGCCAAGGCCCGACTCATTCGTTGGATCCTCCTTCTTTAAGAATTCGATCTCCAGATTCGAGACAAGAAAGACATAGAAAATGTCGTTGCTGACCATCTCTCACGAATCCCTAATTCTCCATGCAACGAAGTACCCATAAATGAGGATTTTCCTGATGAAAATCTCTTAACTATCTTTAGGGAACCTTAGTTTGCTGGTATAGTGAATTACTTAGTCACAAACCAAACTTCATCTCATTGGTCCAAAAATGATATATACCAGTTTTTATCCCAAGTCCGGTATTTCTTTTAGGAGGAACCGTATCTTTTAAGTACTGTTCTGACCAAAATATTAGGAGATGCATTCCCGATGAGGAGGTTAAGAGTGTTCTATCCTTTTGTCATGTACTTGCATGCGGTGGACACTTTGGTCCCGCATGACTGCTTAAAAAGTACTACAAAGTGGGTTCTATTGGCCCACTTTGTTCAAAGATACTTATGATTTTGCAAGACGTGCCCTAGATGCCAGATGGTAGGAAGGATATCAAAACGAGATATGATGCCCCTCAACCCAATTCTAGAAATAGAACTTTTTGATATTTGGGGCATCGACTTTATGGGTCCATTTCCTAATTTATTTGGAAACCAATACATATTGGTTGCTGTGGACTATGTGTCCAAGTGGGTAGAAGCTATTCCTAGTAGAACTAATGATAACAAAGTTGCCATAAAGTTTTTGAAAGAGAACATTTTCTCACGCTTCGGAACCCCTCGTGCTATCATCAGTGATAATGGCACTCACTTTTTCAATAGATCCTTTGAAGCACTTATGCGAAAGTATGCCATAACTCACAAGTTGTCCACACCTTATCATCCTCAAATTAGTGGGCAGGTTGAGGTTTCTAATAGACAAGTTAAGCTTATCTTTGAGAAGACTGTGAACCAAAATCGGAAAGATTGGTCCACCAAACTTGTTGACGCCCTATGGGCCTACAGGACCGCTTTCAAGACGATTCTAAGGATGTCTCCTTATTGGTTATTCTATGGTAAAGCTTGCCACCTACCCGTTGAATTAGAGCACCGGGCCTTATGGGAAAGCAAGCAGTTGAATTTCGACTTGACTAAGGCCGGTGACATTCGAAAATTACAAATTTCTGAATTAGAGGAGCTAAAAAATGAGGCCTATGAAAATGCTAAGATCACTAAAGATAGAGTTAAGATTTTTCATGATAAACATATCATAAGAAAAACCTTTGTTCCTGGACAAAAAGTCTTGCTCTATAATTCTAGACTTCATCTTTTTCCAGGAAAATTAAAATGAAGATGGACTGGGCCATTCGTTATAAAAAACCATGTTCCCACACGGTGCTGTAGAGATCAGTGACACCAAGAATGAAAATGACTTTAAGGTAAATGGTCAACGCCTTAACCTTTCTTGAAATCAGTGCCGGTAAATTACACGGCTATGGGTATTTTTGACCCAGTGTATCAGTAACTTTCCTCTTTTCCATTTTATTTCATGCATCTATACATTTCTTTCATACATTGGGGACAATGCATGAGATAAGTGTGGGGGAGGGCTCTAACATGACTATAATAACTAAAAAAAAAGAAAACAAAGAATATATATATTATATATATATATATATATATATATATATATATATATATATATATATATATATATATATAAAAGAAAAACACTTTTTGAAAGATAAGAACAATATTTTGATATATTTTTTGTAAGAAATTAAGTCAATTTTAAGGAAAAGGAAAATCATAACTAGGATTTCTTATGCTTGGTCAAAATAAGAAACTTGTTTGATTTTCATGGTTAGGAAGAAAATTGATGGAAGTGATTTAGTCTTGATCTTTACCTTGAAGAAATATGCACACTTTATACACTTACACACTTAGGGCTCAAAGACAAAATTCTTATACCTTATAAAAAAATTAAAAAATAAATGCAAATCTAGTTATTGATTAGCTAGGTGCTTTGGCCAAAGAAAGGCTTGGTATTTATGCAAAGGATAATTAGATAAGTATGAAATATAAATATATATAAATCCTCTAATTAAGCTGAGTATTTGTGCCTCAAGAAGCGTAAGTACTCATGCCTAAAAGGGTTACATTTTATAATAAAAACTAGGTTTTGTGGTCTTGTCTGTTCGAGTGTTTAAGTCCTTAGGGGTGTTTTTCTCACCTGGTGCCCTAAAACTATCCGGTTTGGGTGTCACCGACTAAAGACTCGTTACATGGGTAGATTAGAAAGCCTTGAAAGTTCACCTAGAGGGGGGGTGAATAGGTGATGACTAATCTAAAGGTCACTTAATGCCAAATGATGCGGAAGCTAAAACAATTATGACCAAATTAAATCTTTACACTAATCACCACGTATAACCAAAGAGTGTTGCCGAATTCCCCGTGAAGGGCTCTGGACAAACTCCTCTAGATTCCCCTTGAATGGGTTGAGGTGTCGCGTTGGCTCTCTCGGTTAAATACAAGTGTTAGCAAACAACCCAAGCAAGTATACAATATGAGCACAATATATCAAGCATGTAAATGTAAAGACAATATAAAACTATGCAAGATATAAAAGAGACAAAGAGAGAGAGAATGAGCAATCGCAAACACAAGGGATTTGTTTCGAGGTTCGAGCACACTTGCTCTACATCCCCGCCTTCGACACACGAAGGATTTCCACTATGCAAGATCCCAATGGATCTCTCCCCGGTGCCGCAACACCTACAAGCCCTCGGACTCCCTAGTCCCGTACACACCGCAAGCCCACCGGCTCGCCGAGGCCGCACCTCAAACACGAGTTCGCACCCGAACCCGAAAATACCAAGTCCTCACTAGGACCCAAACAATCACGAGCACACTTGCCCGTCTCCTCAAGGAAAAAAGAAAAGATCTTTGGTGATCACAACACTTTGATCACCTAAGGCACTCTCACTACAACACACCTATAGGATGTATAATCAATGGATAGCTCAAGTGTGGTGTGAGAAAAACAAGGATGAAAGCTATGGTGAAAAACTCAAGAAATTTCTTTTAACACACTCTAAATATAACTCCCTTTAGATTGGAAGTATTAGCTCTCTATTTTGTGGAGAAAAACTTCTGAAAAGAGTGGGAAAAACTGGCTCTAAAAACTTCTCCAAATCTTCTTCCAAACAGTCCACAAACCCCCAAATATATAGGCTGTCAAAAACTAGCCGTTGGGGCTTTGTCAGAACTGCCGGTCGACCGGTGCGGTCGACCGCCAACGGTCGGATTTCTGACCGTTGGAGCCACGGTCGACCGCCCGGGTCGACCGACCCACTGGAGCTGAGAGCTAACTCTCTGTCGGTCGACCGGTGCGGTCGGCCGAACTTTCCAGAGAGCTCTGCTCTCTGGAGCGGTCGACCGGCACGGTCGGCCGTCCTCCAGTACACAAAGGCGTGCATGTTTGTGCACGTCGGTCGACCGGTCCGGTCGGCCGACTCCAGGATTAGTCGACTATAAAGGTAGGCAAGTCGACTAGCTGAAGCCTAAAAATAGTTTTCTGGGATTTAAAACATGGTCTTTTTGGCTTAAATAAAAATCCCATAAAATACATAAAAATCTACAAAAATAGTTTTACCAATATACTTTGATATACAAACATGCTTGGACAAGATCAAGGCATGTTATAAAATATTAGACTATTTTTGTAAGTTGGAAATATTTGTTCAAATGAAAACTTGTATTTTCCAAAATCTTGTTTTTCCAAAACTCCTTTAAATAAAAACTAGATATTTGAACTCATTAAAGCATAGTGCGAATGGATATGATCCACTACACAAATAAAATGAAATATCTAAGTTTTTGACATTAAGCTCTAAACTTGATTTTGGATAAAAGATATGTATACAAGAAAATACCAAAATCCAAATAAGTATTTTTCCAAAACTACTAAGATCTTTTCTAAATCAAAAATCTTTTATGAAAACAATTCTAAATCAAGAGTGAGTGTGCATGGTATACTTGAGCAATCCACCAACTATCTATCCTTTACATTTTATCTAAAACATAAAATCTTATACCTAGACACAAGTCTTCATCTTCTTGAAGTCTTCACTTGAAGGCTTCTCATCTTCTTGACTTGGTCCAAGCTTGATCCAAAAGCTCCTTGGATCACACTGTGCTAGCTCCAAATCTTGACATTTTATCCTTGTTGAGCTATGCACTTACTAAGATCTTGATAATGAATCTGTCACTAATTTAAACACAAGATCATTAGTAAACATAACTTCATGAGTTGATCATCATCAAAACTAGGGTGATAGGCCTTTGGGCCAACAATCTCCCCGTTTTTGATGATGACAAAACTCATGAGGTTATATATGCATGGATTAAAGTAAAGCTTCAAAGAAGCTCCCCCTTAACTCATGCATAGACATAAATAATAAATATATGCAATAAAGCTCATAAATATGTATGCAAATGTATGGAGATAAAACATGCAACAAGCATAAATCAAAATCTTTTTCTCCTATTTGCAATACAAAAACATATATGCATAAATAACAAGGAAGACAAATACTTCTCCCCCTTAAGCAATGAAAACATGCATATAAACTCAAATACTTCTTCCCCTTTTTGTCACTCATCAACAAAGGGTTCAAAGTAAAATCAAATCAAATAAATTTTTCTCCCCCTTTTGTCAAAAACAAAGAGATCAATAAGGGGTCAAATCAAACATATCAACAATTTTTTTTTTTAATTTTTCTTAAACAAAATTTTGAAAGGTATCAGAGCTTTTGTAAAACAAACAATTTTTTAAGATACCAAATTGAAAGCAATCATTTTATTTTTAAAACATATTGATACCAATTGACATTTAACAAATATGAAGTTGAAGCATTTTGATATCAATGGTAAACATAATGATCAAAATATTTTATTTTTCATCAAAAACTTTGTGCTTTTAAAAAAAATGTGGACCAATTGAAAGTTAAGCACATGAAAATCATATATATGTATGAAAAATGAGTATACCAAGTGAAATTGATACATACATATATAAGAAACAAAATATAAGTATATACAAAATAAGTTCATATTGATACCAATTGAAACGATTCAATGATATCAATTGACATAACAATAAGTTCAAGTGTATATCTCATAACCTACCACCCTTCATATGCACAAGGTAAAAGATTTTCAATGAAGCATGCAAGGCATAATCGCCCATCCATCCTCCCATTGATGGTAGGGGTTTTCAAAAATAGATTTGAAAAATAAGCTTTGTTTGAAAAACTCTACCAAATGAAGAACAATTAACTAGTTAAAATAATTTTTGAAAAACTAATTAAAGATCCTTCAAAAACATGAAATCAAAGCATATGTATTTCATGAATCATGCTAAGTACATAAAAGTTCAAGCACTCATAGTCCATAAAGCTCAAAATTATCTTGAAAAGTAAAGATGAGTGTTCAAAGGTTATGTAAATGGCATTTTCATGAAAATAGACATTGAAGCTCAATCAAACATGAATCTCATTTTTAGACAAGGCATGAAAAATTTTTTTTATTAAAAATAAATCATGAATTTTTTTATTTTTCATCTTAAAATAAACTTCAAGGTATATGTATGATTTATCCAATCCTAACAATACACATACATATCCCAAACATAAAAGAGTCTATTAAATGTATTTGCATGAAGGCAAGAGACTCACGGGTATACATGTATATTTATTAGATTTGAATTAAAAATACATATACATGAAGTAAAGCATAAAATAGGCAAAACAAGTATAAATGAGGAAATCATCAAAACTAGGCTATACATGTGCATATAGTGGGTACAAATGAGCATGAAGTGCAAACATATATAAATCACGTGTAACTCACTATTTGTACATGTATAAATCAAGTTTTGATAAAAACTACATCTAAGCATGTTTTTACCACATGAAGCACATAAAACAAATAAAATATGATCATGCTACATGATAATCAAATGAAAGAAGCATGTACATAAAAAGTAGGAGTTTAGAGAGTGTTACCAACTCCAAAGCTCCAAATATGGTGGCCTTTCCACCAAAACTCCTTGATAGCGATGCATCCAAAAGTATGTCCATCAAGTCTATTGCATCCACTATCAAGGCACCAAATCTCTCACGTCTTGAGAGATCCCTCACCTACATCAAAAACATGGGGTGGGGGTTTTGGTACCCATTTTTTCTTGGGTCCTTGGGGGTTAGCATTGTAAGGCACCCAAACATTTTTATGATTAGCAAAATTTGAAACATGCAACTTATCAAAACAAAATTTTGCTAGATGGCCTTTGCGGCCACAATGTGTACATGTGTACACCTTAGGATGCTTATGTGAATGTATATGATCGTGACGTGCAACATAAGCATATGCATGATGAGAGTGATGTGCATGAACATGAGGAGTTTGTTTCTTTGCAAACAAGGACTCCAATTTCTTATGATTAAATGCACAATTGCTCAAAGTTGAGCTTAAACAATTAATCCTATTTTTTAAAACATTTACTTCATTTTGATCAATAGAAGTGGTGACATGTAAAGCATGATCAAAAGTCCTTTTCTTTTTAGAAACATTTTCTTTTTCTTTTTCTTTTTCAAAAATTTTCTTCTTCAAAGAAGTGTTTTCATTTAAAACAATTTCCTTTTGTTTTTTCACCAACTCAATCTTATTTTTCAAAGACATATTCCCTTCACATAAATCATTCAATTTTGACATGAGGGAAACATTCTCATTTTTCAAAACATTATTTTCTTTTTCTAAACATGCAATGTTACTTCTAATGTATCATGTTCTACATGCATGCAATCAAGTTTCTTTTTCAAATTTTTATTATCTTTCTTAATCATGTCATATTTTTCAAGCAATAATTGACAAAATGTAGAGAGCTCTTCATATGACATGTTATTATCCTCATCCTCGGATTCGGAAGTTACCTCAAGGGGGTTATCCCCTTGGACCATATAGCACACGTTGGAGGTGTCGCTTCCAACGTCCGAATCGCTCCCCGCATAGTATTGATCATTTTCGCCAAGGGAGATGAGGGTGTTCCAAACTACAAAAGCCAAATCAATGTTAGCAACTCTAGATAAATAAACATCATCTAGGGTAGACTTTAAAGCATTAAGGGCTTTTGTATTAGCCTCAATATTCTTACCATTTAAATAATATGCATTATTGGTTGTGGTAAGATAAACATGAATACCTAAGGCTTTGAGATACAAGGACATCTTCACCTTCCATATATGGATGTTAACAATGTCAAACATGGGTGGTGACATGAAGTCCATGGTGTGTGTACAAAAATATGTGATTAGCCTAAAAATGAGGATCTTTTACTCTAGGTTGTTAGACCAAAATCAGAGTACCATGCTCTGATACCAATTGAAGGTTCACCTAGAGGGGGGGTGAATAGGTGATGGCTAATCTAAAGGTCACTTAATGCCAAATAATGCGGAAGCTAAAACAATTATGACCAAATTAAATCTTTTACACTAATCAACACGTATAACCAAAAAGTGTTGCCGAATTCCCCGTGAAGGGCTCTGGACAAACTCCTCTAGATTCCCCTTGAATGGGTTGAGGTGCCGCGTTGGTTCTCTCGGTTAAATACAAGTGTTAGCAAACAACCCAAGCAAGTATACAATATGAGCACAATATATCAAGCATGTAAATGTAAAGACAATATAAAACTATGCAAGATATAAAAGAGACAAAGAGAGAGAGAGAGAATGAGCAATCGCAAACACAAGGGATTTGTTTCGAGGTTCGAGCACACTTGCTCTACATCCCCGCCTTCGACACACGAAGGATTTCCACTATGCAAGATCCCAATGGATCTCTCCCCGGTGCCGCAACACCTACAAGCCCTTGGACTCCCTAGTCCCGTACACACCACAAGCCCACCGGCTCGCCGAGGCCGCACCTCAAACACGACTTCACACCCGAACCCGAAAATACCAAGTCCTCACTAGGACCCAAACAATCACGAGCACACTTGCCCGTCTCCTCAAGGAACAAAGAAAAGATCTTTGGTGATCACAACACTTTGATCACCTAAAGCACTCTCACTACAACACACCTATAGGATGTATAATCAATGGATAGCTCAAGTGTGGTGTGAGAAAAACAAGGATGAAAGCTATGGTGAAAAACTAAAGAAATTTCTTTTAACACACTCTAAATAAAACTCCCTTTAGATTGGAAGTATTAGCTCTCTATTTTGTGGAGAAAAACTTCTGAAAGAGTGGGAAAAACTGGCTCTAAAAACTTCTTCAAATCTTCTTCCCAAACAGTCCACAAACCCCCAAATATATAGGTTGTCAAAAACTAGCCGTTGGGGCTTTGTCAGAACTGCCGGTCGACCGGTGCGGTCGACCGGTGCGGTCGACCGCCAACGGTCGGACTTCTGACCGTTGGAGCCACGGTCGACCGCCTGGGTCGACCGACCCACTGGAGCTGAGAGCTAACTCTCTGTCGGTCGACCGGTGCGGTCGGCCGAACTTTCCAGAGAGTTCTGCTCTCTGGAGCGGTCGACCGGCACGGTCGGCCGTCCTCCAGTACACAAAGGCGTGCACGTTTGTGCACGTCGGTCGACCTCCGGTCGGCCGACTCCAGAATTAGTCGACTATAAAGGTAGGCAAGTCGACTAGCTGAAGCCTGAAAGCCGTTTTCTGGGATTTAAAACATGGTCTTTTTGGCTTAAATAAAAATCCCATAAAATACATAAAAATCTACAAAAATAGTTTTACCAATATACTTTGATATACAAACATGCTTGCACAAGATCAAGGCATGTTATAAAAGATTGGACTATTTTTGTAAGTTGAAAATATTTGTTCAAATGAAAACTTGTATTTTCCAAAATCTTGTTTTTCCAAAACTCCTTTAAATAAAAACTAGATATTTTGAACTCATTAAAGTATAGTGTGTATGGATATGATCCACTACACAAATAAGATGAAATATCTAATTTTTTGACATTAAGCTCTAAACTTGATTTTGGATAAAAGATATGTGTACAAGAAAATACCAAAATCCAAATAAGTATTTTTCCAAAACTACTAAGATCTTTTCTAAATCAAAAATCTTTTATGAAAACAATTCTAAATCAAGAATGTGTGTGCATGGTATACTTGAGCAATCCACCAACTATCTATCCTTTACATTTTATCTAAAACATAAAATCTTATACCTAGACACAAGTCTTCATCTTCTTGAAGTCTTCACTTGAAGGCTTCTCATCTTCTTGACTTGGTCCAAACTTGATCCAAAAGCTCCTTTGATCACACCGTGCTAGCTCCAAATCTTGACATTTTATCCTTTGTTGAGCTATGCACCTACTAAGATCTTGATAATGAATCTGTCACTAATTTAAACACAAGATCATTAGTAAACATAACTTCATGAGTTGATCATCATCAAAACTAGGGTGATAGGCCTTTGGGCCAACAAGCCTATTGGAATTGAGGAATAAATACCACCAAAAATAAATATAAATAAGGCATAGGAGTTAATGTTAAAGAATCCTTAGTCAAACTTCACAGTCACGATGGTGCATATGACTCAGGGTAAAGTAATAGACTAAATGAGAAACACAATTTGACTTCTTACTTTGACTGATGACATGTTTTGAATAGAGACTAAGTATAGGAATGAAAAGCTTGATAATCTTATAACTTACAGATTACTTGAACTCTTACAAATATACTTCAAATATTTTCTCTTTTCAAAATGCTTTTCGAAAATACTAACCTTTTTTTCTCTTTCTTTATGGATTTTGTGGGTGCAATCTACTGAAAACCCTCACGAGACAAAACTCGTCCTCTAGAGTAACCTAGAGGTTTAACGGTTTGTTGCACATGCTCAGTGCAATTGAGTGACCTGCGAAAGTGGTCTAATAATTGATTAGGATTAGTTTGATGTTTTGCTCGAGGGCGAGCAAAAGATAAGTGTGGGGGTGTGATCGGTCACATATATTGCATACATATTGTCACATTACCATGCTTATTATCTAAATAAATCATATTAATAAGTCCTATTTTTCTTTATAAAATACAGGACCATTGCTAAAGGATAGGAAAGAGAAACGAGCCCAAAAGCCTATCAAATTCTGATTTAATTTAGAATAAATTTAAAATCAAGAAACCAATGTAGATCTTGGCAAATCAGAGAGATTGAAAACCGGTTGAAATGGATCTTCCCAAATCAAGTGGTTAAAGCCAACAATCAATGATCGTTTCGTCAAATCCAGGAGTTGAAACAGTGAATTCAGCAAGACAAAAGGGAGTTTAAGCCCACGCCAACTGTTTCTCCACCAGGATGTGGCCACTTGGCCACATCTTGGCCGTGGATCCGCAGCCCAAGCTGAGGATCCGCGGCTTGTTGGTGGAGATAAGGGGAGCGTTTGCTCCCCTTATCTCCTCACTCCTTTCCCTCTGGGGTTTTGCCTATAAAAGGCAGGGTTTTGTATAGAAAAAGGGACCGGAACTTAGATTAAGATTTTCTCTTTATTTTAAGGTTTTAGGCTCTTTGCTAGATGGTATAGAAGTTGTAACTCTGTTTTGTAATTTGTAGTTCAGTTCAAATACCAATGAGAGAGAGGAATTGAGTGATTGTATTCTGATGATTGAAGTGACATCCATAAAAGGATCAAGCTTTCTCTTCTTCCACTCCATTTCACGGTATGTCTTGTTTTATTTACTTGCATTATCTTTCATCTTCCATGAGTAGCTAATTTTATTTTCTGGGCTCACTATTGTTCCTCTCTCTGATCCCTCTTCTTTTTGAATGGTTTTTGATGAAAAGACCCAACGAATCATTTGTATGCCTAAACTAAGCATTTCTTGTTGAAAGTGTTCTTGAAGGCACATGAGGATGGGTTTGAATTTTTAAACTTCTACATCTTTTAAAAATGTTTCTTGAACTTGTTTTTATCTCATAACTTGAACTACTTGATGATTTAACATTCAATTCAAGATGATTTCTCAAAGAAAAGAGTTAACCTTTTCCAACTATCTTATGTGCTTTACTTAAAACTTTCTAAACTCAATTTTATGTTTTTGCCTATGATCAAGTTGAAAGAAGAACACATCATTAAGTAGTGAGATAGTGAGCCCAGATCTTCTTCATATATTAAAAAACAGCAAATCACTCTTCAAGCTTTATAAAAAATCACCTTTTCCAAAGCCTTCTCTAAATTTAAAAATTTTATTTTAATCATTTCCCTTTTCTCTATTCTCTTTTTCAACTTAAAAGAAAGACACCAACTTCATTCTTTGTTACTTAACAAAAATACCGAAAAGCTTCTATCGTATTCCTCCTCATGGACACGACCCGTTAGCCCAAAGCTACACGGTAATTCCTTTCACATTCATTTTTCAACCAGAGGGAATGATGAGCTTGCTCAAAGTTACGTCCACTTTCCCGTGTTCACCTGTGGGGTAGCTTCCATTGTCAAGGTTGATCGGGTTCAGTCCCCCGACCGTGAAACAGGTGCTAAGGGAACTTCGCC
Source organism: Agave tequilana (assembly GCA_038442645.1). Lineage (NCBI taxonomy): Eukaryota > Viridiplantae > Streptophyta > Magnoliopsida > Asparagales > Asparagaceae > Agave > Agave tequilana. The sequence goes on along the minus strand of JAVJIF010006040.1, from coordinate 234,161 downwards.
CACCTTTGAGGCTGTAGAAGATGTTGCGGGCACGGGCACGGCTGCGGTGGCACCCACTGGGCCTTCTATTGCTGTGATGTTCCCTGATGATAAGACTGGGGCATTAGCATCCCTACTTTGAAAGCCGCTGGGCTTGAGTCTTCTCATAGGGTTAAGAAGGTGGATGCTGCTGAACAGCCCCCGGTTGCGAACGATGCAAGGACCCTTGGTGGTGTTGGCTCCTCAGGGGCTGCCACACAGCCCCTCGCAGTATCCTTGGGGCAGACAAATGCTCATCTTGAATTGGGAATGTTCCTCCAGAAGGGAGCTATCGAGGTGTCCCTCGGGTATGGTGACTTCCTCGAAGGGATTAAGGAACTCAAGGCTCTTCCCTTGAAGGAGTGCAAGCGACACATGAAGAACGAGGCCTTCAGGGTAAGCTGTGTGGTGACTTTCTTTGTCGTTTATTTGCCTACGCACGACCTGACTTTGCTTTCCTTTTCAGAACATGGTACTTATTTTGGAGTTGCTGGATAATCACCAAGATGCCCTGAAGGCGAAGGAGGGCGAGGTTGCCGACTTGCACTAAGAGATAGAGGATCTTCATGCTGTGATGACCGAGGAGATTAGTCGGCTCAAAGTGGACTGTGTTGCAAGGTGACAGCTCTCTTGAGTTGGGGAGAAGAGTTGACGCGGCTTAGGCAAGAGCTAGGGAAAATGGATTCGGAGATGTTGGAGAAGGACTCTGAGTTGTAGAAAATGAGGTTTGCACTGTTGCCTGCTCAGCTGGCCCTCGAGGGGATGCGTCAGCGTGCGAAGGGGGCGGAAGCTACCCTGAGGTATGAACGAGACGTATTTGAAGAGATGGTGGAGTACGTCAAAGATGACTTGAGTCAAGCGCATATTGCCCACGATGAAGCAGAAGTACGTGAGTAAGATGCTATAGCTGATTGCCAACGTACGCTGAAGGTGTTTAAATTCAAGAAGTATAAAGAGGGGTACGAAGATGAGAAATGTGGGGCACCTCCAAAGTATTAGCTTGACAACAGGCCCTCCAAAAGGGGGAAGTCAGACTCCTCTTTGAGGCGGAATTACCCATGTTGCCGAATTGGACGCCCCATAAGATCCTCCCTCCCTCTAGGGCTGCCGTGCCCCTGACATCGGTCCCTGTGTCGATCGCATCTTACGCAGAGCGGGTAGCCAATGATAGTTCTACTATGGATGTGGAGACCTCTCCGAATGCTTCATCCATCGATGCTGCACTTTCAGCGATGAGGCGGATCTTCCGGCTGCTACTTCCGAGGCCTCTCAGGAAGGCTAAGGCCAAGTGAGTGATTGAGAGCTTGTCCACTTTTTCTTTTTTTTTGTTGATTGTAAGGATCCGGTGTAATTACTCAAAAAGAAATAGTTGGGTCTCTGGGTTCCACCTCTTTTTGAACACCTTGTTCCCTTTATGTTTTAAGGCCATCATGGGTGCAAGTCTAACAAGCTTCCATTCGTCTTCAAGCTCGGTGGTTGATGGTCTGAGAAAAAGCTTCCGGAGGCTGGGAACATCTCCCGCTCACTTAGGTTTTGTAGAGGTTCGTGCTTCGGGCGAGGAGCCGCCTGAGGAGATCAAGGGTCCGGGCCTCAAAGAAGAAAGGTTGAGGTGGAAATAGACCAAGATGATGAGCGTGGATCATTGTTGGACTCCTTGAATGGCTGGCGAGAGAAGGTGATCGTGGGGGAGCTCCCGATAATTCCTAGGCTATCACACCCCGTAGAGCTCGAGTTGTTCGACCTCTTGACCTCACAGCTAGATCGTGATCTAATTGCTCATAATACGATCGTGGCGGGTAATAAGAAGAAAGTGGATAGCGTCCTTAAAAAGGGTCGTGAACTACTGAGGTGAGTTCTTCATTGAGGAAGGAGAAGATGATCTTGAAGAGAAGCTTTTGAGGTTGCTTCTAGAGTTGCAGAAGGCGTTAGAAGAGGTGTCGGCCTTTCAGGAGAGGATAGATTCCGTCCAGCCGGAGATCCTTTCACTTCGAGTATGAGTCGACATGGGCTTTTAGGCTGTCTAAAAATTACTGAAGACAAAGCCTCAGATCTGAACCAAACAGACGCGGAGGTCACATTCCAGCCTTAGACACAGGCCTCGTGCCAAACGCGAGGGTCGCGTCTCAACCTAAATACAAAACTCGTGTCCTTTGTCAAACGCAGAGGTCGTGTTCCAACTTCACACGCGAACCTTGCAGTCTCTGCCAAACGCGGTGGTCATGCTATTTTTTGAGAAGCTAACCTTAGGGGGTCACGCTTCAATATTAAACACGAGCCTGTGTAGCTTTGCATTTCAACACAAATGCGAGCCTGTGCAGCTCTGCATTTCAACACAAATGCGAGCCTGAGAAGCTATGCGTCCCAATACAGACACGAGCCTGTGAGCTCGGCTTCTAAATATCAGAGCGAGGTCCGCATACATTGTAAGATCTGCATTTCTATTGTAATTGCCAGCCATGACTAAGTCAATCACTTTCACGTTTTCTCTCCACAGAATGTGGAATAACTTTCAATTATGGAGAGATTTAAAGGGTTGGTTACACCCCTCCCATTATGGAGAAATTTAAGGGGTTGGTTACACCTCTGAATTCTCTATAAACAGCTATGAATAGCTATGAGAAAAGGGTGAGTTCTGGGGAGGAGGAACAGAGGAAGCCAAAGGCTAGAGGAGGAGAATCCCTAAAAGGCACACTTGATATTTGATGCTTAAAGCTGGACAACTACAGAAGGCTGAAAGCTAAGCACAAGACTGCTGAACACACATTGTGTTGGAAAAGAAAACTCTATAAACTTGCTGAGTTCAAGCTGAGTTTCTATAATCTCTTTAAGGTTTTAGCCATTGATTAAGGTTTTATACTTTACCAGTGTGCTTCCAATGAGAGATAGAAGGTCCGAAGATCAAGCTTCTAGTTCAGCTCGTCAATAGAGAACAAGAATCACTCTCCACCGCTGCATGAAGAACACGACATTAAACAAAGGAGAGATCCAACCATTCTTCTCTCTTTTGTAATCGTAGATTTGGATATGTTATAATTTTCTTCACAATAAATAAAGAATTTACATGCATTCAATTTTCTCGAGGAAATAAAAGATGGCGACTCTGCTGGGGAAAGTTTTCTCTCTCCAATGAGAAAGTTGTAGCCCCTTCTCAGATCAAACGTCGAATCTGTCATAGTCGAATTCAACCAAAGAAGTTCGAACAACTTCTCCCCTCGGGCTCCATTAGCCCTAAAGTCTAAAGCAAGACTCGCTCTCAAGTCTCTTCGGAGACTTCTTATAGAGAAGCCCATAATCTTGTTGACAAAGCAAGTGGCTCAATCTCTCTTGAGGGTCTGACAACCTCCCGTGGAGCCAACATAGCTTACGACAACGTCTCTCAAGAGACCCGCAAAGCCAATGTCTTGGGTCATGGCCAACACAACGGAGGAGGCCAATCTCGCCACCAAACTCCTCCCAAGGATCAGAAACTCATTTTGCAGGGGGTTTGCATCAATCCTACGAGCCAAGCAGATTGCTAATTAACGACGTAGACGTTAAGCTTACCTCAGCAAACAAAAGCTAAAGATAGTGCTATTGGTACTAAATGCAAGCTCGCATTTAGCTCCGCATTTCTACGATAATGCATGTTTCTCGCGTTCACGAGCTGCGCGTTTCAGCGCCAAAACGCGAAGCTAGTGTTCAGCCTCAAGCTGTGCCAAAACGCGAGGTCTACGTCTCACTTCAAGAACGCGAGACCCGCGTTTAGCTTAAATTTGTGCCAGAACGCGACCTTCACGTTTCAATTCTAAAAGCGAGAATCACATTCAGCAACACGAAGTTCGCGTCCAGTCCCAAGAGGCTAGGTTTAAATGTGAATTGAGAAGCTCTCACCCCTATGGGTTCAAGGTTAGTTCTTCAGATACCCCTGCAACGGATTTGAAGGACTAGTTGGCAAGAAATAGGAGTGCTCATCAAATTACTCCTCAGTGCCATTGCAAGCTGTTCATCTCGGCGGTGCTCTCTGATGTTACTGCAACTTTCAGATGACTAAGCTGTCAGTTTTTAGCCTATTGTCAAATGCTTCAAACTCAAACTTGTCCAAGAGACGACGATCTCGTAAGAAGAAGTTGTTCTCTGACGCTGAGTACCCGGAGGTAACTTCCAACATGGTGGGTCCAAGTACTACACGAAGCAAGTCGAAAGGGAAGCAACTTGCCATTAATTCTAAGGAGTCGGATTCTAAACGTTTCTCAAGCTTGAAAGAAACACTGATCGAGCCTGAAGAAATTTACTGACGTACTCGGATCCAAACCACAATTACCCCAATTGACTGCAATTTGCTGGCTAGAGGGATTGAAACAGATGATGAACACTCCGCCATCGTGGGATTTCATTCATCTAAGTCTTATAGGGAGACAGAAGCCTTCACATATATGACTGATATTTTAGAATAGATAGCCACAAAATTTTAGGAGCAAGCCCGAATGCAATAGGCGCAGCACGAGATGCTTCAAGCCCAACAAGTGTCTATCAATGATCTCAAGAAGATGATAGTTCTTTTGCTTAAAAAGTCGAGGAAGAAAATGAAAAGTCTGACGACTAAAGCTTCTTCAAGCAAAAGTAAGGGTAAAGAGAAGGAGGATAAAAATTCTTTCTATGAACACTCTGATGGAAATAAGAATAACTTTGGATATGAAAATCTTGAGTCTTCTTCTTCTGAAGAACTAGAGAATTCAGAAGATAATCATGCTAGGAAGATGAACGAGCTTGAGAAACGCCTGGAGGCTGTCTCAAATCGAAGCAATCTTCAAAAAGTGGGGGTGGTCGACCATACCCAGTCGAGTGGGATTCAGTTTCCTATCCTCCCTGGTTCAAGGCACCGGATCTGCACGCCTTCGATGGCAATGATTCACCGAACCATCATATATACTACTTTAAATCACAAATAAGGAATGTAGTATCAAAGATACGATCATGGCTCGTTTATTCATCGGCACCCTCAAGGGGGTTGCCTTTGAATGGTTCATGAAACTTCCTTCCGGCTCTATAAAGAAATGGGCCGATCTCGAGAAGCTCTTCATGGCGCGATTCTTCAAAGATGACATTGAAGTATCCGTGCCAACTCTCCTTGCTACCAAGCAAAAGAAAGGGGTATTAATCAAAGCATTTGTGGAGATATTTCAGAGTATGGCGCTCCAATGTCCAAGTGGTATGTCATGGTCGGTCTATGCTGATAGAGACTTATCGCCACAACCTGCAAACCACACTCTTAACTCAAATAGGAGTGACTCAAAGTCGCACAAGGCAAATAAGCAAAAGACATAGTTGCAAGAGTAAATTAGGAAGATTACAAGAGCATGTAGCATTGAATCTACTGGGTAACGAGGTGATCCGACTTCTATGACTGTCACGTTCAACAGTTACCTCTGAACTGTCTAAATCATTCCATCGGTATAGGTCATCCCCAAGGAATAAAACCCCCTGGAAGTACATCATGTTCTACTCCAAACAGAGAAGTACTATCCCTGAGAAGTTCAACAATACACCTCTGATCAAATAAGTACTCACATAGGATGACAATTTCCCTGTAAGTTCACGAACTTTATACTTCTTTAATCCCAAGCACGATTTTAGAAGTTATATGTGGAACAACGATCCAACACCTCTGACAACTAAGAATGGAGGAAAAAAGTTAGCCTTTAAGCCTAACAATAATTTCTTGATAACTCATCATACTGAGGGGAATAGCATGGCTAGCCCAACTCAAATAGTAGTTGGTAAAGGCATGCCAAATTTGTTGATAGCTAAGGGTTTGATAAGATCCCAAGGGACCTGATCCCGTCTTCCCTTCCAAAATTTTTTACCAATTTCCTTGCATGAAATGGTAGGACCACAAAAAACTGTATTCGATTTCCTAGCGAAATGATTACAGATCCAACATATCACATTAATATTATACCTCTGACAGTAAAATTTTCATATCCTCAGTGGATCAAACCCCACTTTTCGTTCTCTCCCATAAAATGGCAAGTCCACTCAAAGTACAGCTATGTTTAAAATCACACCTCTAATAGTAAACGAACCCTTGTCAAGTTAACAACACACCTTTGACAAGTCATTTCCTAGTCCTTAGTGGAGTCTGTCAAGTTAACACTAAATCTCTAACGATAAACTTCAATAGATCCCCAATGGGTCCAATATCCTCTTGTCATTCTCCTTAATAGAATGACAGGTCCATTTAAATTGCTTAAATCGCAAAATCACATTTGTTATGTTAAGCATTACACCTCTAATAGTAAATCTTTATTTTTTGGAAATTCAATGTTTATCTCGTTAATTGTTACCTTTGACAACTTAGTCTCAAAATCCCCATCAAAATCCTCTACTAATTCTCTTCCATTGACAGGTAGATCCACAAAAAGCTGTACTCACTTTCTCAGTGAAATATTACAATTGAACCTGTCATGTTAACATTACACTTATGACAGTAAGACTTTGATGTATCCCTAGTGGGTAAAACTTTTACTTGTCAATTCTCTTTAATAGAATGGTAGGTCCACCAAACTTGCTCAAATTGCAAGACAAAGCCTTGTCAAGCTAACATCATACCTCTAACCAAACTTGCTCAAATCACAAGACAAGATCAAGTTAACATCACACCTCAGACCAAAATTGCTCAAAGCGTAAGACTAATCCTGGTTAAGTTAACATCATACCTCTGACCAAACTTGCTTTGCTTAAATTACAAGTTCATCTCACTGTTAAGTTAACATTACACCGATGATAGTGATCTCCTCGATTTTCTCAGTAAAAATGAGACCTTTCAATGCTAAATAAATATCACATCTCTAGCATTCATTTCACTATTAAGTTAAACACTGCAGCTATGATAATGATCTTCTCGTGATTTTCCCAGTAAAAATGAGGCCTTCTAATCCTAAGTTAATATCATACCTCTAGCATTCATTTCATTGTTAAGTTAATACTACACCTATGACAATGATCAACTTGACAGTGAAATGAATGCTAGAGGTGTGATGTTTAACTTAGCATTGAAATTCTCGATTTTCTCAATGAAATTGAGAATGTTAATGCTAAGTTATACATCACACCTCTAACATTCATTTCACTGTCAAGTTAATATTACACCTATGACAGTTATATTCTCAGTTTTCTCAATGAAAATGAGACCTTCTTGGTGCTAAGTTAATATCACACCTCTATCACACATCCTTGTTAAGTTAACATCACACCTCTGATAATTCAATTTGCTCAAATCGTATAACCAACCGTCACGTTAACATTATACCTCTGAGGGTAAAAATCTCCATAGATCCTCAACAAATCTAATTCAACTTGTCATTCTCCTAATAGAATGATAGGTCTACTTAAATTACGTAGATCGTAAAATTAATCGCTGTTATGTGAATAACACACCTCTAACAGTAAACTTTCATTCCACTAATTTCCAGTAGAGTTTTAGTCATGTTAACACTAAACCTCTAACAATAGACTCAGACATAATCCTCAGAGGATCAAACTCTACTTGTTATTCTCATCAATAGAGTAGCTGATTGCTAAAATAAAAGAAACAACCAATGAGTTTAAGAATGTACCGTGTAGCTTGTGGCTAACGGGTCGTGTCCACAAGGAGGGATGCGATGGAAGCTTTTCGATGAGTTGCTTAAAAACAAGGAATTTGTCTTCGTTTTTTAGGAAAAAGAGAATGGAAAGAAAAGAGATGAAAAAGAGAAATTTTAACTTTCAGAAAAGGATTTGGAGGAAGTGATTTGTAAAAAGCTTTAAGAGTTGTGAAGTTGTCTTATAATATGAAATCAGATCTGGGCTTACTATCTTCCTACTCAATTGTTCGTTCTTCTCTTAAAGTATTAAGTCCCTCATGTTATCATTTGCAAATCTTAAAGTTGCTTTTCTTTAGAAAGTTTTGAGTAAAGCACATAAGATGCAGAAGGTTTGAGTCCTTTTTCTTCAAGAAAGAGTTGGAATCGGATATTAAAACATAAAGCGCGAAGAAGCAAGAATGAATTAAAAACGATTCACAAGAAGTTTAAGAAAGAATGGTAAATCAAATATCCATACCCATCCTCATGTGCCTCAAGAACACTTTCAAAAAGAAAGGCTTTTAATGGAGGCATGCATATGAGTCATCGGGTCTTTTTCTTTTAAAAACAGAAGAGAAGAAAACAAGAGAGAGTTGATAGCTAGCCCAGAAAAAATGTTTAGTTACTCATGAAAAATGAAGAAAACAACGACATAAAATAAAGCATACCGTACTGCAAGTGGAAGAGAAATCGGCCCGACTGTTGTATTGATGTCACTTCAAACTCCAAGTACAAGCTCTCAGTCCTCTCTCTCACAAGTTTTTGAAACTGGACTAAAACTTAAAAAGCAAGATTACAACTTTCTTTCTAGCTAACAATGAACCTAGATCCTAAGAAAATAAGTGCAAAATTTAATCCTAGTCTTCGCTGCCTTTTTCTCTGCTGAAAGAGGTATTTATAGCCAAAAACCCACGAATCAGGATCCCGGGAACTTGGGGGAGCAAACGCTCCCCCAACTGAATTCAGTTTGCCGCAGAAACGCGGCTTGGGCCGCGTTTCTGCGGCCCTGGTGTGGCCACGTGGCCACACCAAAGGGGAGGAGGTCCCTTGTTTGAAGTGGGGCTCGCATCTTCTGCTGGTTTTCTTGTTGCTGCTTTAACCACTGACTGAATCGGCTTTTGATTTTCTAGCTTCGATTCCTCGATTCAAGGAGAGTTTTTCTCAACCCCTTGATATGCCAAGATATAGCCTAGACCTCTTCACTTCGAATTTATTCTGAATTAATTCAGAATAAAGTGGGCTTTTGGGCTTGTTCTCCTTTTATCCCTTTGAGTATTTGGGCCTACATTTAGCAAAGAAAAAGACACTTATTAATATCATTTATTAGCAAACAAGTGTGGTAAAGTGATAACATAAATGCAATGTATGTGACAAATCACACCCCCACACTTATCTTTTGCTCGCCCTCGAGCAAAACATTAGACTAACTTGAATCAATTATTAGACCACTTTTGCAGGTCACTCGATTGCACTGAGCATGTGCAACAAGCCGTTAAACCTCTAGGTCACCCCTAGAGGACGAGTTTTGTCTCGTGAGGGTTTTCAGCGGATTACACCACAAAATCCAAAAAGGAAGAGAAAATGTTAGTATTTTCGAAAGCATTTTTTTTCTTTTTTTATATTTGAAGGCGAAAATATTTGAAGTATATTTGTGAGATCTTAAGTAATCTATAAGTTATAGGAATATCAAATTTTTCATTCCTAAACTTAGTCTCCATTCAAAAGCATGTCATCAATTAAAGTAAGGAGTCAATTTGTACTTCTCATCAAGTCTATTAATTTACCCTGATTCGTATGCACCATCGTGACTGTGAAGTTTACTAAGGGTTATTCAACATTAACTCCTATGCCTCATATTTATTTATTTTTTTTGTGAACTTTTATTTCTTAATTTCATTAGGCTTTCTAATCTGCCCATGTAACGAGCTTTCAGTCGGTGACACCCAAACCGGGCGGTTTTAGGGCACCAGGTGAGAAAACACCCCTAAGGACCTAAACACCCGAGCAGATAAGGTCACGAAACTAAGGTTTTTATTTATACTATGTAACCCTTTTAGGCGTGAATACTTATGCTTCATGAGGCATAAATACCCAGCTTAATCAGAGGATACACATTATTTATACGAGGTACCCCTTTTAGGCGTGAATACTTATGCTTCATGAGGCATAAATACCCAGCTTAATCAGGGAATACTTTTTTTTTTCAAACTTGTCAATTATCTTTTGCATAAATACTAAGGCTTGCTTAGGCCAAAGCACCTAGCTACTCAATAATTAGACCTTTTTTTTTATGAGGTACAAGAGTCTCTGTTTTCAAACCCTAAGTGTGTAAGTGTATTTTGTGTGCATATGTCATTAAGGTAAATATCAAGACTAAATTACTTTCCCAAATTTCTTCCTGACTCTAAAAATCAAACAAGTTATTTATTTCGACCAAGTGTAAGAAATCCTAATTATGATTCTCCTATTCCTTAAAATTGACTTAAATTCTTACAAAAAATATATCAAAATATTGTCTTCCCTTTTCAAAAAATTTTTTTTAAAAAATTTTTTTTATATTTTTTTTTTACAAAAAATATATCAAAATATTTTTTTTTTATCAGTCATGTTAGAACCCTCCCCTACACTTATCTCATGCATTATCCCCAATGAATGAAAGAAACGTATAAGTGCATGAAATAAAATGGAAAGGAGAAAAGTTACCGATACACTGGGTCAAAAAGACCCATTACCGTTTCATCTACCGGCACCGATTCCAAGAAATGTTTAAGGCGTTGACCATTTACCTAAAGTCATTTCCATTCTTGGGGTCACTGATCTCAACTGCACCATGTGGAAACACTGTTTTTACAACGAATGGCCCAGTCCATCGTGATTTCAATTTTCCTGGGAAAAGATGAAGCCTAGAATTGTAGAGTAAGACTTTTTGACCAGGGACAAAGGTTTTTCTTATGATGTGCTTGTCATGAAAAATCTTCACTCTATCTTTAGTGATCCTAGCATTTTCATAGGCCTCATTTCTCAATTCCTCCAATTCGAAAATTTGTAATTTCCGAAGGTCACCGGCCTTAGTCAAATCGAAATTCAACTGCTTGATTGCCCATAAGGCTCGGTGCTCTAACTCAACGGGCAGGTGACAAGGTTTGCCATAGACTAACCTATAGGGAGACATTCCTAAAATTGTCTTGAAAGCGGTCCTGTAGGCCCATAGAGCATCTACAAGTTTTAAGGACCAATCTTTCCGGTTTTGGTTCACAGTTTTCTCCAATATAAGTTTGACTTGTCTATTTAAAACCTCAACTTGCCCACTGGTTTGAGGATGATATGGTGTGGACAACTTGTGAGTTATGGCATACTTTCACATAAGGGCTTCAAAAGATCTATTGCAAAAGTGGGTGCCATTATCACTGATGATAGCACGAGGGGTTCCGAAGCGGGAAAAAATGTTCTCTCTCAAAAACTTTATGACAACTTTGTTATTATTAGTTTACAAGGAATGGCTTCTACCCACTTGGACACGTAGTCCACAGCAACCAATATGTATTGGTTCCCAAATGAGTTAGGAAATGGACCCATAAAGTCGATGCCCCAAACATCAAAGAGTTCTATTTCTAGAATTAGGTTGAGGGGCATCATATTTCGATGTGAGATCCTACCTACCATTTGGCATCTAGGGCACGTCTTGCAATAATCATAGGCATCCTTGAACAGAGTGGGCCAATAAAACCCGCTTTGTAGCACCTTTTCAGCAGTCTTGCGGGGACCAAAGTGTCCACCGCATGCAAGTTCGTGACAGAAGGACAGAACACTCCTAACCTCCTCATCGGGAATGCATCTCCTAATAATTTGGTCGGAACAGTACTTGAAAAGATACGGTTCCTCCCAAAGAAATACCGAACTTGGGATAAGAACCGGTAAACTTCATTTTTGGACCAATGAGACGGAGTTTGGTTTGTGACTAAGTAATTCACTATATCAGCAAACCAAGGTTCCCTAGAGATAGCTAAGAGATGTTCATCAGGAAAATCCTCATTGATGGGTAATTCGTTGCATGGAGAATTGGGAATCCGTGAGAGATGGTCAGCAACGACATTTTCTACACCTTTCTTGTCTCAAATTTCGAGATCAAATTCTTGAAGAAGGAGGATCCAACGAATGAGTCGGGCCTCGGCATCCTTCTTCATCATTAGATACCTAAGTGCAGAATGATCGGTGAAGATGGTAGTTTTGGACCCTAGTAGGTAGGGACGAAACTTCTCTAAGGCAAACACTACTGCCAAGAATTCCTTCTCGGTCGTAGTGTAGTTCAGTTGAGCGTCATTGAGAGTCCTACTAGAGTAGTAGATCACATGCTGCTTGTTATCAATACGTTGTCCTAGGACAGCGCCTATGGCAAAATCAGAAGCATCGCACATAATCTCAAACGGTTTAGACCAATCCGGTGCAGATATGATTGGTGCAGAAATCAGCTCTCTCTTAAGCTTCTCCCAAGAAGTGATGCAGTCAGCATCGAAAGTAAATGACACATCCTTAGCTAACAGATTAGTCAAGGGCCTAGCAATTTTGCTAAAATCCTTGATAAATCTACGGTAGAAACCAGCGTGTCCTAGGAAGGATCTAATGTCCTTAACGCATTTGGGCATGGGAAGCTTAGCAATAACCTCGATTTTGGCTTTATCCACTTCTATTCCTTTCTTGGATATTTCATGACCCAAGACAATTCCATGTTTCACCATGAAGTGGCATTTCTCCCAGTTTAGTGTCAAATGTTTTTCAGCACAACGTTAGAGGACGAGTTCTAGATGGTGGAGACATTGAGTGAATGAATCTCCGTAGATGGAGAAATCATCCATGAAGATTTCTAAGAAGCGCTCTACCATATCAGAGAAAAGACTCAACATGCAACGTTGAAACGTTGCTGGGGCATTGCATAAGCCGAATGGCATTCGACGATAAGCAAACGTCCCAAATGGACATGTGAACGTAGTCTTCTCTTGGTCCTCAGGAGCGATAGGGATCTGGTTATAGCCCGAGTAACCGTCCAAGAAGCAGTAGTACTCGTGACCCGCTAAACGTTCAAGCATCTGATCAATGAAGGGAAGTGGAAAATGGTCCTTACGAGTTGCAACATTTAGTTTCCTATAGTCAATGCAAACTCGAATCTTCGTGGGAAGTCGAGTTTGAACCAACTCTTTGTTCTCGTTTTCCACAACGGTGAAACCAGATTTCTTTGGGACCGCGTGGACAGGACTGACCCATTAGCTATCCGAAATGGGATAAATTATCCCATTGTCTAAGAGTTTTATGATTTCAGCATGAACAGCCTCTTGCATAATAGGGTTTAACCTACGCTGCGGGTCTCTCTTGGGTGTGGCGTCTTCATTGAGATGGATGCGGCGTTGAACGATGGTTGGACTTAATCCCTTAATATCAGTCATAGTCCACCCGATGGCTTCCTTATGTTTCCTTAGAATATCTTTCAAATCTTTTTCTTCCCCGTCATTTAAATGAGAGGCAATGATGATGGGAAAGGTCTCTTATTCGCCTAGATAGGCGTACTTGAGATGCGCAGGAAGGGCTTTCAATTCTAAGGAAGAGGCAGGCTCACTAGAAGGACTAGTCAAATCTGTTGGCTCCATTGTAGGTGAAATTGGGTTTGAAGCCCAATTTACGGCAGAGTCTACCACCTGATCGAGATTAAAGTCATCAGACTCTAACTCGAAGTCAATCTCCATTTCTGATTCCAATTCTTCTTCGTGTTCACTTGTCAAGTTCTCAATTTGGTTTACTTCAAAAGTTTGATCCTCGATGTCACGGGGTTGTTTTCCTAGATGAAAGACATTGACTTCTCTAGTCATGTCTCCAAAGGTTAACCTCATAGACCCATTCCTGCAATTGATGATGGCATTAGCAGTGGCAAGGAATGGTCGACCTAGGATGACCAGAGTTTGAGCCCTACGATTGGAGTTGGACACAGGTTGTGTCTCCAAAACTATGAAATCGACAGGGTATATGAACTCTCCTACCCGAATCAGGACATCGTTAATTTCCCCTTTGGAACTTTAACAGAACGGTCAGCCAGTTGGATGGTGACTCGAGTTGGACTAAGGTCACCCAACCCGAGTTGTTGATAAACAGAGAATGGAAGCAAGTTGATACTTGCTCCCAAGTCAAGAAGTGCCCGACTAATCTCGGCTTGTCCTATTGTGCAGGCAATGGTAGGGCTACCTGGATCTTTGTACTTGACAGGGATAGGACCCAAAAATAGCTCACTAATATTAGTGGCTAGGAAGACTTTCTTAGGAACATTAGTCTTTCTCTTCTTGGTGCACATGTCCTTAAGAAACTTAGCATAGGAAGGAATTTGTTGGATGGCATCAAGAAGTGGCACATTTATCTTCACTTGGTTAAACATCTCGATTATCTTGTCCACGTGCGGGTTTTGCTTATTGTTTTTCAGCCTATTTGGAAATGGTACTATAGGCTGGTGCACCTGGCTGGCTGACTTGTCTTTTCAGACTCGTCCGAATTGGAAGAAATTGGATTGGATGAGGTGGAAGCTTGATTGTGGTTGTGCTGAATAGGATTGGTAGGTGTTGACACTTGGTTATCAATTTCTTTCCTGACCTCAATGTATGCACAGCATTACATTGATTGAATGAAGGATCCTCAGCCAAATGAGCTTGTTGGGAATTCCTCGGATTGGTGATTGGCTGACTAGGCAGGTTACCCTTTTGTCTCTCATTTTGTGGGTTGGCCAGATGACTCATTTGAACTTCTAGCCTCTGAATGGTTTGCATGAGAGAGTCTTGGTTTTTCATATATCTCTCCATGTTTCTCTCAAAGTCAGTTATTCTTCTTTCCAATTGAGGATTCTGGAAGGAGGATTGTGGAGCTTGGTTAGGAAAGTTCTGTTGATAATTGGAAAGCTTGGTGGATGGTTGGGAGAATTATTATGGAAATTGGAGAAGTTGGGTTGATGATTGGAAGAATTGTTACCATGATGGAAGTGGTTAGCATGATTGAATCGTGAATTGTCATTGTTGTTCTGGCTCCATGAGAAATTAGGGTGATTTCTGCAGCCGGGATTGTACGTTGGTGCATAAGGATTGTTGTTCGGCCTTGAAAAAGCCGCATTCATCGGTTCGTGATAGGATTGCTGAGCCTGAAACACTGGGCATTCCTCGAATACATGGTTCATGGCTTGACAGTAAGTGCAGCCCGGGGGTGGAAATTGGTTCGGGCTGACTTGATTGACTGGACTTGGTTCTTTCGTCTCTAGAGCTTCCAGTCTTCTAGCTAAATTAGCTAACTTAGCCTCATTAGCGATGGACGATTCTATGGAGTGGAGACCTCCTTTTGAAGAGATGGAGTTAGGATTCTTATGGGTCTCACTCGTAGATTCCCATTGGATGGTTTTCTCAGCTAATTTTCATACAAATCCCATCCCTCATCTTCATCTTTCTGCAAGAAACCCCCTTGGCACATACTTTCTAAGAGGGTTTTGGTGGAATAGTCTAAACCGTCATAGAGAATTTGGCATTGTCGCCATTTCTCTATTCCATGGTGTGGACATTGGACAAGGAGGTCCTTAAAGCGTTCAAAGTACCTCCAGAACGGTTTACTAGGCTCTTGCTTAAATTGCATGATCGTCTTCCTAATGAGAGCGGTTTTATGGATAGGATAGAATTTCTTCAAGAAGACCTTGATGAAACCATCCCAAGATGTGATGGAACCGGCTGCTAAGCTGTAGAGCCACTTTTTTGCTAGGTCCTTAAGTGCAAACGGGATAAATCTCAACCTAATAGCATCGTCTACGAGGTGTGGGATTTTCATCATAAGACATACTTCCTCAAATTCTCTTATGAAGAAGTAGGCATCTTCGGACTCTAGACCATGAAATTTGGGGAGTGTGTTGATGAATTGAGGCTTGAGCTCAAAATTGTATTCACCAACCGATGGAAGTGAAATCACGATGGAAGTGAGGTCCTAATTGGGTAGAACCTATCCTGCAGTGATGTGGATTGAGCCATTACCGGATCTGATCTTGGTTCAAACTTA
Organism: Agave tequilana; assembly: GCA_038442645.1. Lineage (NCBI taxonomy): Eukaryota > Viridiplantae > Streptophyta > Magnoliopsida > Asparagales > Asparagaceae > Agave > Agave tequilana. The sequence continues at coordinate 218,481 of JAVJIF010006040.1, read as the reverse complement.
GGTGGTGATGTGTTCCTAGTCAACCTAGATGAATTGGGGTCTCTCGACCACACTTGCTTACACAAACACAATCACAATCACAACAAGTTAAAACAGCAGTCAACAATAAAAATCAACCAAGCCTAGTCTAAGGTATCCTTGACCTAGACAACTCCTAACTGGTTGATTGTCCACAAGAGGTAGAATGTAGACCTTGACCACAAGCTAATCAGCCAGGTCAGGGCAAGATTGGTGGGAGGTTTTCCGTCAAAAGACGTTCCTTAATTAAGTAACCACCAATCTTCAGGCTTTCGGCCCTCAATCCCTTTCCTTGACACTGATTTTACAGGAGTCAATTTCCAACACTTTTCCTCTTTAAGATAATCTCCTATTGAGTTCGAGATGTCCCTAAGGCCAACGTCTATCAAATTTTAATTAGGCTTAGGTTGTGCGTGCTTGGAGATGGTTTGTGGGCTAAGGAAGGGTAATGACTTCCCCACCTTATCTTGATTTGGGTTTTGCCCTTAGAATTGATTCGTGCAAGTGTGCAAGATATAGGAAAGTAGCATTCAAAAGCAAAATCACCCAAGAATGTTCCTAAACTATATGCTATGCATACATACCTTGTCTCCAGCTCTCTTCAACAGTAAAGTAAAAGAATTGAAAAGACTTGTGCCTAGAATGCAAATGTCTAATCAATTTTTAACTTTCAACGAATATTTTACTGTTGACTTAAAAACAGGGATGTTGGATAGAAACACTAGCACAAATATGACATACAAAAACTAAAGTTTTTGCGAGCAATATGTCCTGCAAAACAAAGTTTTTAGTAGTCCCAAAAAATTTCAGATTTGCAAAGCAATTTCTTGAAATTCTGTTTCCTACTTTCGAGAGTAGGGGCACAGAATTTTCAAGTCTTCTTGGCAAAGCTTGAATGCTAGATCTTGATCTTCGAGTCCCTGAAACAAACACACAAGAGTTGTTAAAACAACTACACCGTTCCCTCCCCGGCAACGGCGCCAAAAATTGATTGCTAAAATAAAAGAAACAACCAATGAGTTTAAGAATGTACCGTGTAGCTTGTGGCTAACGGGTCGTGTCCACAAGGAGGGATGCGATGGAAGCTTTTCGATGAGTTACTTAAAAACAAGGAATTTGTGTTCGTTTTTAGGAAAAAGAGAATGAAAAGAAAAGAGATGAAAAAGAGAAATTTCAACTTTTAGAAAAGGATTTGGAGGAGGTGATTTGTAAAAAGCTTTAAGAGTTGTGATATTGTCTTATAATATGAAATCAGACCTGGGCTTACTATCTTCCTACTCAATTGTTCGTTCTTCTCTTAAAGTATTAAGTCCCTCATGTTATCATTTGCAAATCTTAAAGTTGCTTTTCTTTAGAAAGTTTTGAGTAAAGCACATAAGATGCAGAAGGTTTGAGTCCTTTTTCTTCAAGAAAGAGTTGGAATCGGATATTAAAACATAAAGCGCGAAGAAGTAAGAATGAATTAAAAACGATTCACAAGAAGTTCAAGAAAGAATGGTAAATCAAATATCCATACCCATCCTCATGTGCCTTCAAGAACACTTTCAAAAAGAAAGGCTTTTAAGAGAGGCATGCATATGAGTCATCGGGTCCTTTTCTTTTAAAAACAGAAGAGAAGAAAACAAGAGAGAGTTGATAGCTAGCCCAGAAAAAATGTTTAGTTACTCATGGAAAACGAAGAAAACAATGACATAATATAAAGCATACCGTACTGCAAGTGGAAGAGAAATCGGCCCGACTGTTGTATTGATGTCACTTCAAACTCCAAGTACATGCTCTCAGTCCTCTCTATCACAAGTTTTTGAAACTGGACTGAAACTTAAAAAGCAAGATTACAACTTTCTTTCTAGCTAACAATGAACCTAGATCCTAAGAAAATAAGTGCAAAATTTAATCCTAGTCTTCGCTGCCTTTTTCTCTGCTGAAAGAGGTATTTATAGCCAAAAACCCACGAATCAGGATCCCGGGAACGTTGGGGGAGCAAACGCTCCCCCAACTGAATTCAGTTTGCCGCAGAAACGCGGCTTGGGCCGCGTTTCTGCGGCCCTGGTGTGGCCACGTGGCCACACCAAAGGGGAGGAGGTCCCTTGTTTGAAGTGGGGCTCACATCTTCTGCTGGTTTTCTTGTTGCTGCTTCAACCACTGACTGAATCGGCTTTTGATTTTCTAGCTTCGATTCCTCGATTCAAGGAGAGTTTTTCTCAACCCTTGATATGCCAAGATATAGCCTATACCTCTTCACTTCGAATTTATTCTGAATTAATTCAGAATAAAGTGGGCTTTTGGGCTTGTTCTCCTTTTATCCCTTTGAGTATTTGGGCCTACATTTAGCAAAGAAAAAAGACACTTATTAATATCATTTATTAGCAAACAAGTGTGGTAAAGTGATAACATAAATGCAATGTATGTGACAAATCAGTAGCAAGTCCACAAAACTTGTTTAAATCACAAGTCCAGATCACTGTCAAGTTAACATCACACTTTTACAGCAACCTTTTCAAATTCTCCTAGTGGAGTTATTTATTTGCTAAGTTAATATCACACCTCTAGGAATTTAAACGCTTTTTTTTCTCAGTCTAGTTTTCTAGTGAAAAAGAAGGCAGACATGATTCAAGAAGTTTAAGCATGACCTTCGCGTCTCAAGCACAGAGTCGCGTCTCAAGCACCAAAAGCCGCATCTCAACATCAAATGAAGGTCGCGTCTTTTAGAGTCCATGACATCCGTGTCCAATAACAGGCGCGTCCAATGCGCCATTCGCGAGAGCCTCATCCTCCCTCTTCAAATACAAAGAGTATGTCTCTGCTTCAGCAATCAGCTCAACTGTACACTGGAAAAGGCAATCGATAACTCTATCGGTTCAACAATTACACCGACAATCAAATCAGAACTCAAATAAGTTCTAGACTGTTATCTAGATTCTTACAAATGATCTTCCCTGGAGGCTTTAAGTAGTTCAACATTACACTCATGAAGATCAGAATCTAGACAAGATCAAGCTCAGGATATCTCAAAAGATTATTAATCCAATCATAGGAGTCCAAATCAACATGAAGTTCAAAGTATTCTGAAATCCGTCCCATTCAACCGCGGAGTTTCAAAAACTTTAGAGCGGGTTCTGCAAGCCATCTAAAAATTACTGAAGATAAAGTCTCAGACGCGAACTGACTAGTGTTCATACTTGCACAAATTTGATCAGGGGGAACCGAGCACAAAAAGTGTATGTTTAAAATCACGAGTTAAAAGTTTGTGCTTTGGCTCCTCGATACCTTCATTATAGCATAGAGGCTAAACGGGTCGAATCCATATTGACAAAAAGCGATAGAAGTTTTACCAGTCGATTCACGTGTGTGTTAAGTATTCTTCAATATTTTAAAGAAAAAAAGAAACAAAAAATGAGAAGAATACAATGAAAAAAAGAAATGGGAAATATAAAAGAGTTGTAATGAATTTTTAGTTTTTGAAACAAGGTAAAAAGAGAAGATAAAAAGAGATACATGAAAACTCGTGGCTACTAAACTATGGTGCTCCACTAATATGCTAACCTCTTAGTGGTAATTGCCTCACATGTATCATTGGCCATCACTAGTCCTTAGTTCAAGAGCTTTTAAAGCATGACCCATAAGATCACTTTCACATCCAACTCAACAACAAGTGTAAGCTACACTTAAACCATTAAAACTAAACTAGAGAAAACATGGAATAAAGTAATGTTAGCTTGTTAGAGAGTTAGATGTTAGAGTGTTAGAATCCATCAGCATAAACCATCAATGGCTCTTGTAAGAGCAAGGCCAAATATAGGCTATTAGATTCATGTGAATTACCAAGTAAAGAGTTAGCAAGTTAGTAGTTAGCAGTTAGTTGCCATGAGAGAAAATTAGCTAAGCATGTAAAAGAAGTTAGAGAGAAGAAAAGAAGTAGAGATAAAGAGAGAATCTTTCATAGAGTATCACCCTTCATTACATGCACTCTTACTTTTATCTTACGTACTACTCTCTTCCCTATTACATGATTTATGAGATAAAAAATACAAAAGAGGAAGAAGAAGAACAACTAATCTAAATTAAGAAAGGAAACTAACCTAAAAACTCTTCTCCCTTGGAAATCTGCTTAACACTGGTTTTATAGGCAAAAGAGGGCACCGGGAGAGCTGTACGGAGTCGTGCGTCGAAGCTTGGTGTACTCCACGGCATGGCCGCGTTTCCACGACCATACTCGGCCGCGCGTGCAACGCCAGGGCATGGGTCAAGTACCAGAGGAATAGGTTATGTACAGCCTACTGGTTTTTTGTTTTCTACTCCCAGGATTAGCAAATTACGCTTCAAAACTCTTGGGCTTCTTCTAGGCTCTAAAATTCTCAAATAGATTAAAGTTTTTGGCTTCTTCTTCACCTCATGCCATGGACCTAGAAGCACACAAGAAAGGTATTATTTAGCAGAATTTTATTTTAAATAAGTACGAAAATGTTGTATGAATAAGAAAATATAGGACCAGTCACACCCACACACTTATCTTTGCTCGTCCCAAACAAATAGAAAAACTAAGAAAATTATTATACCACTTTCGCAGGTGACGTGACTGCACTGAGTATGTGCAACAAGTCGTTAAACCTCCAAGTTTTCCCTAGAGGACGAGTTTTGTCTCCTGAAGGTTTTCAGCAGATTACACCCAAAAAAATTCATAAAGAAAGAAATTAATGTTAGCAATTTGAAGATGCATTTTGAAATAGAGAAAAATATTGAAATATTTTTGCAAAAATTTAAGTGATCCGAGATAATATGTTAATCAGAAATTATTCTTCCATAAACTAAGTCTAAATGCAAATTCTTATTATAAATTAAATGTAAGAATTTAAAATTGAATTGATTCTTTGATCTTTCATAAAACTCTTAGAAATATTCACTTTGTGAACTGTGAAGAATTTTTTGGGATATCGATTCTAACTTTCATGCCATTTATCTATATTAATTTTTTTTCTTTCTTTAGTTTTCTTAGGCTTTCTAGCTTACCCGGGTAGTGAACCTTTGGCCAGTTGCTTACAAACCAGATGGTTTGGGGGAACCAGATGAGAAAATATCCATCGGGCTTAAGGACTCGAGTAAACAAGGCCATAAAACTAAAAGGGTTTATTTTATTTTTGTCCACCGTTTAGCCATGAATAATCATGCTTCCTTAGGTATAACTACCCAGCTTCAATAAGTTATTTTTACCATCATTATATATATATATATATTTATGGCATTTCAATCTTCGTTTCAATCCAAAAAAATGTGTATTGTGAAGTGCATATATCTAAGGTAATAAATTCGAGATCAAATTATCTTTTTAATCTTACTTTCTTATCTTAAAATTTAAACATGATTTATTATTTTAACTCAGTTTAAAAATTTATAATTTTAGGTCTTCTTAATTTCTAAGATCCTCTTAATTTTTCTTAAAAATAAATCAAAACTATTTCTCTTATTTAAAAAAATTTTGTAAAATAAAAGAAAAGAGTTTCTATACAAAAGAAAAAATCTAAAAATTACTTAAAAAAGAAGTGTAAAAGAAAGAAAGTTTAGAAACAACCTACGTTAGTAAACACTCCCCCTAGTTATCTCAAGCATTATCCTCAATGCATCGTGAATGTGTATATGCATGAAACAAATTACCTCATGGTGGTGGTTCAAGTGGTCTGATTGGTCCACGAAATGGTGCGCAATTCAAATTGCGTGGAGTTCGCAGGATCCCACTAATGACCTCTCTATATAAACCACTATTATGATATATACATGGATGTTTTTTATTTGGAATTTTATTCTATCTAATTTTCAAATTTTTAAAATAATTTCAGAGTCTTTTGTATCACACCTTTGTCCCAGAATGGAGTGTGAAATGATGGAATGACTGATTTGGTCTATGAAAGTACAGGAACTAATATTGACTCATGAAATTGACTGAAATCAAGTAAAGGTTCTAGAGTCAAGATTGGTCTAGGAAGTGGGTCCAAATCAAGAAGTTATGTTCACACACTTTCCCCATTAACGAAATGTGATCGTAAAGTATTGGTTACTCAATTTCGCGGTGTACTGGTACAAGATTTAATGTTGACTCCGGAATATGAAAAAACTCTTGTAAAGATACTGGAATCATTATTGAATCAAAAGGTGAAAAGAAATTACCAACTAGTGGAAACGGATCACATTCATAGTCAAGTTCAATTTCAAAACAGGATAACTTGCCAAAATTTCAAGATGGTTCTCGAAATTTTGGGTAAGTTCAAATGGATGGAAAGAAATTAAATCTTGATTTTCGTCCACGAAAGGATTGTGAATGGGTGAAATGATTGATTCAAGTTCAGAAATTATGGGAGTCAAAACTGGCTCAAGAATGTTACTTAGTTTAGTCAACACTAAACGAGTCGATATCGATTCAAGAATTGGACTCAAATCGCTAAACTGAAGTCAGGTTCACATTCATCTTTAAATTCAATTTCAAAAAATGTATAACTTGTCAAAATATCAAGAATTTGATTTGGTCAAGTTCAGGTTGGTATGATGAAATTGAAGCTTGATTTTCAAAATGACATGATTCTTTGATCACATCAAAATTTGGTGGACATTGAAAGTCAACCATATTTGAATTAGACGCTTGGACTCTTGCACGAATTTCATAGTTTTTTCCAACAATAATTTTTATTTTGGTGGTTCTGGAAAAGAACTATATGGGATTTGAAAATTTTGTAGATATAATGAGGCCGTCATGATTTCAAATTATTTTTGGGCCTCGAACATGGCTTTCATGCTCTTATGCAACTCTGATTTTTTTTTCAATCAGTGGTTCTGAAAGAAGAGTATGTGAAGCAAAATATGAGAAAGAAGATGGTGTACAAGGTGATTGTTAATATAACTCGGGGGCAGTGAATCCCCACTGACTCTGAATTATTTTGACAATTATGGTCATAGGATTGGGGGGATGGGTCATATTGAGTCGGATAAGTCTAACCGGCCTATATAGTTAGTTCATGTTGTACATAGCCGGGTTGGAATTTTCCGAGTCAAATGAGGTTGGGGTGAAATATGGATACATATTAGGATTGAAAGAATTGTTGTTGCTGAATCCATATCACAATTTAAAAAAAAAATAAAAACAACAAATAAAGAAAAGAAAAAAATAGATAACAAGCCTATGCTAGGGTTGACTTAAACCTAAACGACTCCTAACTAGTTAGACTGTCCACGACGGGTACCTTATAGAAATCTGAGCACAAGTTAATCGGCCAGGTAGGGGAAAGACCAGTGGGAGGTATCCATGCCAGAGCAGCGGGCCTAATTATGCCAAACCACTGTTCTTCGAGACTTCGCCTCTTAACCCCCAATCTTGGACACAATTTTAATAAGAGTCAAACTCTAACACTTCCCACTTAGGCCAATCTCCTAAATGGGTTCGAGATGTCCTAGGGGCCAATGTCTAGCAAGTTTTATTTAGGCTTGGGTTGTGTGAGTGGGGAGGTAATTTTTAGGCTAAGGGAGGGTAATGACTCCCCATTTTATGTTGTATTGGGATTTGCCTTTACTTTTCAATTCGTGCAAGAGTACAATATAGATAAGAATGAACATATAAAGTGAGTAAATAACCCACGTGTTTGTCCTAACTATATGCAATGCAATATATACACCTCGGTCTAGATTACAACAAAAAAACAACATACAGTATATTGAATGAAATTGACACATGCTTAGATGCAAATATCTAAACCATTTTATACATTCAGTTATCGTATTTTAGTTCTTAATTATTACAGTGCGAAGGTAACAGAAACTAGCAGCAGAATAGAAATATACAAGAATTTACTCAACCACACAAAAGTAAGTGTGAATTTCTGTAATACTAAAAATTTGACTTGCACACCAAAACAAAGAATAAAAATTAACAAAACGTGAGATTAAATCATTCTCATCCCCTGTAACGGTGCTAAAATTTGATCCGGGGGAACCATGCATAAAAAGTGTATGTTTTGAAATCACAAGTTAAAACTTTGTGCTTTGGCTTCCTCGACACTTCCGTAATAGTATAGGCTAAACGGGTCGAATCCACATGGACGAGAAGCAATAGAAGCTTACCGGTCGATTCACGTGTATGTTAAGTGTTCTTTAATGTTTTAAAGAATCAAAAGATAAGAACAAGATGAGAAGAATACGATAAAAACAAAGAAGTGAGAAATATAGAAGAGTTTTATGAGTTTGAGTTTTTGAAATAAGGTAAAAAAAGATAAAGATAAAAAGAGAAATAAGAAAACTCATAGCTACTAACTACTAATGGCTCTACTAACATGCTAACCTCTTAGTGATAGTTGCCTCTCATGTATCATTGTCCATTACTAATCCTTGGTTTAAGAGCTTTTCAAATCATAACCCATAAGATCACGTTCACATCCAACTCAAAAACAAGTGCAAGGTACACTTAAACTATCAAAACTAAACTAGAGTAATCATGAAATAAATTAATGTAGTTTGTTAGAGAGTGAGATATTAGACTGGTAGAATCCATCGTCATGAGCCATCAATTGCTCTTGCGAGAGCAAGGCAAAGTAGGAGGTTATTAGATTCATGTGGATTATCAAGTAATGAGTTAGCAAATTAGTGGTTAGTAGTTAGTTTCCATGTGAGAAAATTAGCTAAGCACGTAAAAAGAATTATAGAGGAAAAACAAGTAGAGATAAAGAGAGAATCTTTCATAGAGTGTCACCCTCATTACAAGCACTCTTACTTTTATCCTATGTACTACTCTCTTCCCAATTTCTTGATCTATAAGAAATGAAAATTACAAAAGAGGAAGAAGAGAACAATTAACCAACTAAAGAAAGAAAACTACCCTAAAAACTCATTTCCCTGGAAATCTGCTAACACTAGGTATTTATTGGCAAAAGAGGGCACCAGGAGAGCTGTACGGAGTTGTGCGTCGAAGCTCGACTTCACAACATGCCGCAGCGCGCAGCACCAAGGTGTGGGTTAAGTACCAAAAAATGGGCTATGTACAGCCTACTTGTTTCTTATTTCTGCTCCCAAATTAGCAGATTGGCTTCAAAACTCTTGGGCTTCTTCTAGGCTATAAAATTCTCAAATAAATTAAAGTTTTGGGTTTCTTCTTCACTCATGCCATGGACCCTAGATGCACACAAGAAAGCCATTTTTTAGCTGAATTTTATATAGAATAAGTGTGAAAATGTGGTATAAAATATGCAAATATAGAGACCAATCACAACCCCACCCTTATTACTCGTCGCGAGCAAACAAAAAAAAAAACTATGGAAATTATTATACCACTTTCGCAGGTGACGCGATTGAACTGAACATGTGCAATAAGCCGTTATACCTCTAGGTTTTTCCTTAGAGGAGTTTTGTCTCCTGAGGGTTTTCAACAGATTACACTCATAAAATCATAAAGAAAGAAATAAAATGTTAATATTTTGAAAACACATTTAAAATAGAGAAAAGTATTGAAATATTTTTTTGCAAAAATTTAAGTGATCCAAGATCATACGTTAACAAGAAATTATTCTTACTTAAACTAAGCTAAATGCAAAAATTTTTTATAAATTAAATGTAAAAATTTAAAATTGAATTGATTCTTTCATCTTTCCATAAAACTCTTAGAAAATATGCACTTTCTGAACTGTGATGATTTTTTTGGGATATCGACTCTAACTTTCATGCTTTTTATTTATATCAATTTTTTTCTTCCTTTAGTTTTCTTAGGCTTTCAAACTTACCCGGGTAGTGAGCCTTTAGCCGGTTACTCCCTAACCAGATGGTTTTAGGGTACCAGATGAGAAAACATCCCTTGGGCTTAAAGACTCGAGAAAATAAGGCCACAAAACTAAAGTGAATTATTTTGTTTTTGTCCACCGTTTTAGGCATGAATAATCATGCTTCCTGAGGCATAATTACCCATCTTCAATAAGTGGTTTTTATCATTATTTTTATATATATATTTTTATAGCATTTTCAGTCTTTAATTTGATCCCAAAAAATTGTATAAGTGTGAAGTGCATATATCTAAGGCAAAAAATTTGATATCAAATTATTTTTTCAATCTTACTTTCTTATCTTAAAATTTAAATGAGATCTATTACTTGACGCGGTTTAAGATTTTATAATTTTAAGTCTTCTTAATTACTAAGATCCTCTTAACTTTCTTAAAATAAATCTAAACTATTTCTTTTATTTCAAAAAGTTTTGTAAAAAGAAAAGAAAGGAGTTTCTATACAAAAGAAAAATCCTAAAATTTTTCTAAAAAAGAACTATAAAGAAAGAAAGTTTAGAAACAACCTACATTAGTAAACCCTCCCCACACTTATATCAAGTATTGTCCTCAATGCATTATGAATGTGTGAATGCGTGAAATAAATGGAAAAGGAAGAAAAATTTTCTCATGGTGGTGGCTCTGGTGTTGGTCTGATTGGTCCACGAAATGGCGCACAATTCAAATTGTGTGGAGTTCGCAGGAACCCACCAGTGACATCTCTAATATATCCCATTGTATGATATATACATGAATGATTTTATTTGGAATTTATCCCATCTAATTTTAAAAATTTTAAAATAATTTTAGTGTCTTTTGTATCAACACCTTTATCCCACAATGGAGTGTGAAATGATGGAATGACTGATGGGCTTAAGAAGTACAAGAACTAATATCGACTCAGAAAATTGACTGAAATCAAGTAAAGGTCCAGGAGTCGAGATTGGTTCAGAAAGTGGGCCCAAATTAAGAAGTTGATGTTCACATAGTTTCCCCATTAATCGTAAAATATTGGTGATTCAATTTCACGGTGTACTAGTACAAGATTCAATGTTGACTTTGGAATATGAAAAAAATCTTGCAAAGATACCAGAATCATTATTGAATCAAAAGGTGAATAGAAATTACCAACTTGTGGACGGGATCACATTCATACTCAAGTTCAATTTTGAGAAAAGGATAACTTGCCAAAATGTCAAGATGGTTCTTGAAATTTGGGCAAGTTCAAATGGATGGAATGAAATTGAATTTTGATTTTGTCCACGAAGGAATGTGAATGGGTGAAATGATCGATTCAAATTTAAGAATTATGGGAATCAAAACTGGATCAAGAATGTTACTTAGTTTAGGCAACATTACACCAGTCGTTATTGATTCAAGAATTGGACTCGAATCGCTAAACTAAAGCTCAGGTTCATATTCATCTTTAAGTTCAATTTCAAGAAATGGATAACTTATCAAAATATTAAGGATCTGATTTTGTTCAAGTTCAGGTTGGAATGATGAAATTGAAGTTTTATTTTCAAAATGACATGATTCTTTGGTCATATCAAAATTTTGTGGACATTAAAAGTCAACCATTATTGAATTAGGCGCTCAGACTCTTGCACAAATTCCATAGTTTTTTTTCCAACAATGATTTTTCTTTTGGTGGTTCTGGAAAAGAACTATATAGGGTTTGAAAATTTTGTGGATACGATAAGGCCATCATGATTTCAAATTATTTTTGAGCCTCAAGCATGGCTTCCATACACTTTTCCAACTCTGATTTTTTTCAATTGGTGATTCTGAAAAAAGTGTATGTGAAGCAACATATAGGAAAGAAGATGATGGACAAGGTGATTGATAATCTAACTCAGGGGCGGTGAATTACCGCTGACTCTGTGAAGAGTAGAAATTATTTTGACAATTATGGTCATAGGATTGGGGATGGGTCATCTTGAGTCGGATAAGTCCAATTCGGCCTATATAGTTGGTTCATGTTGTACACAGCCGGGTTGAAATTATCCAAGTCAAATGAGGTCGGGGTGAAATATGGATTCATACTAGCATTGAAAGAATTGTTGTTGTTGAAATCCATATCACAATTTACTAAAAGATGAAAAACAAACAAACAAACAAACAAATAAAGAAAAAGAAAAAGAAAACTAGCTTATGCTAGGGTTGACTCAGACCTAGATGACTTCTAAATGGTTAGACTGTCCATGAAGGGTACCTTGTAGAAATCTGACCACAAGTTAATCGGCCAGGTAGGGGCAAGATCACTGAGAGGTATCCGTGCCAAAGCAACGGGCCTAATTATGTCAAACCACTGTTCTTCGAGATTTTACCTCTCAATCCAAACCTTGAACACCAATTTGATAAGAGTCAAACTCTAACAGCTTTTTCTTTAGGTCAATCTTCTAAATGAGTTCGAGATGTCCCTAGGGGCCATCGTCTAACAAGTTTTATTTAGGCTTAGGTTGTGTGAGTGGGGAGGTGGTTTTTGGACCAAGGGAGGGTAATGACTTCCCTACCTTATGTTGGATTGGGATTTGCCCTTACTTTTTTATTCGTACAAGTGTACAATATAGATAAGAATGAATATACAGGTGTTTGTTCTAACTATATGCAATGCGATATGTGCACCTCAGTCTAGAGCACAATAACAGAAGAACAAAATGCAGTATATTGGAATGAAAATTGGCACGTGCCTAGATACAAATGTCTAAACTATTTTAAAATATTCAATTATCGTATTTTTAGTTCTTAATTATTATAGGGCAAAGGTAACAGAAACTAGCAGCAGAATATAGCAATATACAAGAATTTACCCAACCACACAAAAGCAAGTGTGAATTTTTACAATGCTAAAAATTTGGCCTGCACACCAAAAACAAAGAAGAGAAGTTAACAAAAATGTGAGATCAAACCGTTCTCATCCCTAGCAACGGTGCCAAAATTTGATTGGGGGAACCATGGGCAAAAAGTGTATGTTTTGAAATCACGAGTGAAAAGTTGGTACCTGGCTTCCTCGATACTTCTGTTATAGCATAGAGGCTAAACGGGTCGAATCCACAAGGACAAAAAGTGAAAGAAGCTTTACCGATCGATTCACGTGTGTGTTAAGTGTTCTTCAATATTTTAAAGAATCAAAAGAAAAGAAGACAAAGAATGAGAATAATATGGTGAAAACAAAGAAGTGGGAAACATAGAAGAGTTGTTATGAATTTTGAGTTTTTGAAACAAGGTAAAAAGAAAAGACAAAGAGAGATACATCACCTTTTCAAAGCATGACCCTAAGATCACTTTCACATCCAACTCAATAACAAGTGCAAGCGACACTTAAACCATCAAAACTAAACTAGAGTAAGCATGGAATAAAGTAACATAAGCTTGTTAGAGAATTAGATGTTAGAGTGTGAAAATCCATCATCATGAGCTATCAATGGCTCTTGCAAGAGCAGGGCCAAGTAGAGGTTATTAAATTTATGTGGACTATCAAGTAAGGAGTTATCAAGTTAGTTGTTAGTAGTTAGTTACCATGAGAGAAATTTAGCTAAGCGTGTAAAAGGAGTTAGAGAGAAGAAAACAAGTAGAGATAAAGGGAGAACATTTCATAGAGTATCACCCTCTATTACAAGCACTCTTGCTTTCATCCTATGTACTACTGTCTTCGCTATTACATGATATAAGAAATGAAAAATACAAAAGAGGAAGAAAAAGAACAACTAACCTAAAGTAAAAAAAAGGAAACTACCCTAAAAACTCCTCACCCCTGGAAATTTGCTCAGTACTGGGTATTTATAGGCAAAAAAGGGCACCAGGGGAGCTGTACGGAGTCGTGCGTCGCACCTCGATGCACGACTCCACAACATGGCCGCGCGCGCAGCGCCAGAGCATGGGTCAAGTACCAGAGGAATTGGTTATTTACAGCCTATTGGTTTGTTGCTTTTGGTTTCTAAGATTAGCAGATTGGGCTTCAAAACTCTTGGGCTTCTTCTAGGCTCTAAAATTCTCAAATAAATTAAAGTTTTGGGCTTCATCTTCACCTCATGCCATGGACCTAGAAATACACAAGAAAGCCATTATTTAGCAGAATTTTATATAGAATATGTGTGAAAATGTAGTATGAAATATGGAAATATCGAGACCAGTCACGAACCTTGCATACGTGGAGGTCGGGTTCCAGCCTTAGACGCAGGCCTCATGCCAAACGCGAGGGTCGCGTCTCAATCTAAATGTAGACCTCACATCCTTTGTCAAAAACAGAGGTCGTATTACAACCTCAGACGCGAACCTTGCAGTCTCGGCCAAACGCAATAGTCGTGCTGTTCTTTGAGACGCAGACCTTAAGGTCGCGTTTTAACATTAAAACGCGAGCCTGTGTGGCTTCGCATTTCAACACAAATGAAAGCCGGTGAAACTCTTCATTTCAAAACAAATGCAAGCCTAAGAAGCTCCTCGTTCCAACACAGACGCGAGCCTGTGAGCACCATTACTCAACATCAGAGCGAGGTCTGCATCCAATGCGAGACCTGTGTCTCTGTTGTAACTATCAGCCATGACTGAGTCAATCACTCCCACATTTTCTCTCCACATAATGGGGAATAACTTCTTATTATGGAGAGATTTAAGGGGTTGGTTACATCCCTCCCATTATGGAGAAATTTAAGGGGTTGGTTACTCCCCTGAATTCTCTATAAGTAGCTATGAGAAAAAGGGGAAAGTTCTAGGGAGGAGGAACCCAAGAAGCCAAAGGCTGAAGGGGGAGAATCCCTAAAAGACACACTTGATCCTTGATTGATTGAGTTTTTACCTGCACACAAGAATACAAAATTTCAGAACTTAAGAATGGAATGTGCAAGTACTCAATACTACAGCGATAGCAATTAGCGATGCGAGTCGTGATCCACAAGGAGGGACTAGCGATGGAAGCTTTTTAGTAAGTTCTCTTTTAGGTCACAAAGAATGGTTAAGATCTTCTTTCAGTTCTTTAAAAGAAAAGAAAATAAGTTATAGTTGAGTTAATAAGAAAGTGGTAGATTGAGAAGGTGGAGAAAATGGATAATGAATTTATACAAAGAAATTAAAAAGAGTGATAAAAGAGTTGAAAGATTGTGGTGTTGGTGATCTAAACTAAAATTAAAAGAAAAAAAAGAAAAACTAAAAAGAAATACTTACCTCCTCTGGTTAATGACTTACCTAGAACCCTTGTATGTTTTACCTTCCTTCGGAGGCGATCAATGCATAACCCAATAAGATCGAGCTCAGTCTCCTTCCGCATTACATCATTAAGATGAACAAGAATGAAATGATACAGCATCTTGAGGAGGAGAACATCATCATAAAATATCGGTGGCACTCACACAAACATGGCTATGTTGATGCTTCAACGTTCACTTGGACATTTATCAAAACCAAAAGAGAAAAAGTAGAAATAGAAGAAGAACATATAAACGAGAAAAGCATGAAGATGTTACCTTTGATTACTTGTAGAAACGATAAAAGAAAGGAGGAGGTTACATCGGTGTCACTCTCAACGTAAGTCTCTCTTACTTATATGAATTTCATGTCTAACCTATGCTTATAAAGAAATAAAAAATTACATAAAAAAGAAAATAAAAAACCTACACTAAAAAGATTGAAAAACTGGCCTAAGAACCTATCTCTGCTTGATCGCTCCTTTTTCCTTTGAGATTGCAGGTATTTATCAGAGAAATGCAGAGGGTAGAGGAGTATGAAGATAGGGGAAGCTGGTTATTTCTAAATTTTATCCTCCCCTGAAATCACCTATGGGGGCGAATAGGTTACTAGTTAAACTAATGATGAATTAATATGGAATTAAAACTATTTAAGCATACTAAAAACTATTATGTTAAACACACAAGGTATAACCTAAGAGTGTAGCCGAATTCCCAGTGAAGGGCTCTGGACTATCTCCTCAAGATTCCTCTAGATAAGAGTTGAGGTGCCGCTTTAGCTCTCTTAGTTGAATACAAGTGTGACCAAACAATCCCAAGCATATATCAATTTAAGCACAAGATTTATCAAGCATATAAAGATAAAGGCAATGTAAGCAAGCAAGATATAAACACAAGTGAGACAAACAGAGGCAATCGCAAACACGGGAGATTTGTTTCGAGGTTTGAGCACCCTTGCTCTGCGTCCCCGCCTTCAACACTACGAAGGATTTTCACTATAAACGATCCCACCGGATCACTCGGTGCCGCAACACCTACAACAAGTTCACACTAGAACTTCTTGGACTCACTAGTCCCTCACTTGTTCCCGCAAGAACTACACACCGCAAGCACACTAGCTTGCCAAGGCCGCACCTCTACACCGAGCTCTCACTAGAACTCGAAACAATGCGAACCGCAAGTCCGCCTCCTCAAATATAAGAATGAACACTTGGTGATCTAAACACTTTGATCAGCTAAAAACATTCTCACGACATCTCTCCTATAGGATGGATATAGCAATGGAAAGCTCAAGTATGTGTGAGAAAAATAAGGATTAATTTGGTGGTGAAAAACTCAAGAAATCACTTTTAAAACCTCTTAATAAAATCTCCTTTTTATATGGAAGTATTTGGCTCTAAATCAAGTGGAGATAAACACTTAGAAGTGTAAGAAAAACTATCTTGAAAACCCACTTTAAATCTTGTAGAAAATAGTCCAAGGGGTCCCCAATATATAGGCCTCCAAAAACTAGTCGTGGGGACAACACAGCAGGAAATCCTGCTGTCAGTCGACCGACCAACGGTCAGATTTCTGAACGTTGTGCCAGTGGTTGTCCGGCCGGTCGACCGTGGCCTGGATACAGAGAGCAATAGCTCTCTTTCGGTCGACCGCCCGGTCGACCGGGGCCATTTCCAGAGAGCAAAACTCTCTGGCCGTCGACCAGCCCTCCAGCCAAACAAAGCCGTGCACGTTTGTGTACGTCGGTCGACCGACCTCTTGCTCGGTCGACCGTGTGGTCGACCGGCAGAACGCCAAAAAATTATTTTTTTAGGGAATAAAAACTCGGTCTTTTTCCTTCAATAAAATCTCATAAATTCTCATAAATTCTACAAAAATAAGTTCAGCGATATACTTTAATATGCAAACATGTTTGAGTAAAATCAAAATATGTTACAAACATTTTGAACTATTTTTGTAATATGAAAGTTTTGCCTTAAACAAAAATCTGTATTTTTCAAAATTGATTTTTTCAAAATTTTTCCAAATACAGAAAGAAGATATTGTAAACACTTTTGAAGCTTAGTGTGTATGGATATGATCCACTACACATTTAAGATAATATATCTATGTTTTTGACATTAAGCTCTAAAATAAGTTTGATAAAACACATGTATATTTCTAAGCTTAAAAAATCAAACCGGTATTTTTTAAAATAAAAACTCTTTTATGAAAACACATCTAAATCTTGTGTGTGAGTGTTTATGTACTTGAGCAATCCACCAACTAATCTATCATTTACATTTTATCTAAAAATAAAATCTTGACACTTACAAACATGACACAAGTCTTCCTGGAAATCTTCTCTTGAAGGTCTTCTTCTCCTTCTTGACTTAGTCTAAACCTTGATCCAATGAGCTAGATTCCTCTTGAGCACTTGATGCGATCTTGATGCGCGAGCTTTTGAATCAACACGTGCTACCTCCAAAACTTTGACTTGAAATTCTCTATCGAAACTAAACACCAAATAAGATCTTGATCAAATATCTGATACTAAGTAAACACAAGATCATTAGTACTATAACTACATGAGTTAATCATCATCAAAGCTAGAGTGATGGGCCTTTGGGCCAACAATCTCCCCCTTTTTGATGATAATAAAACTCATGGAGTTATATATGCCTGGATTAAAGTTAAGCTTCATGGAAGCTCCCTCTTAACTCATGCATAACAATAAATAAATAGATATTCAATGAAGTGCGTAAAACTAAACAAATATATATGCATAGACCAAAACTTCTTCTCTCCAAAAACCTTCTCCCCTTTTTTTTGGATAAACTTTCAAAATCCTTCTCCCCTTTTTTGTATAAACATAAAATATAGAACATGCATAAACTCAATATATGCATAAACTCAATTTCTAAATGTGCATATATAAACTCAAAATCATTCTCTCCCTTTTTGTCAATCATCAACAAAGGGGTAAAATCATTCTCCCCCCTTTTGTCAATCATCAACAAAGGGTTGAAAAACAAATCAACAATAAAGATATATATGCGATATACATTCATGAAGAGGAAGACGGTAAGTTAGCTTCCCTGTATACATGCATTACATGAAGAAGGGATGACAAAACCATAACTCACATAAAGCATAATATACAATGCATAAGTGGAGATGTTAAGCTCCACCTATACACGTGTACCACATAAAGAAGAGATGTTAAGCTCCTCAATATAAGATACACTCAACATGAATCTATATATAGAAGAAATGTTAAGCTCCCCTTGCATATAGGCAATACATATCAAAACATTTTAAAATCACTTTAAAGACAAATTTTGAATTTTCTTAAATCAACAAATCAAATTTGAGATACCACTTATAAGTAAAAAAAATTTTAAGATATCACAAGATTTTTGATACCAGTTGAAATTGAAAATTTTTGATACCAATTGAAATTGAAATATTTGTAAATTTTGATAGCAATGAAAGTAAATATTTATATTTTGATACCAATTGAAAATATGATAAATTTTGATACCAAATAAAAGGTAAAACATTTTTGATACCAATTGAAATCGAAATATATTGATACCAATATAAGTATATTGTAAATTTTAATATCAATAAAAGGTAAAATATGAAGTGTACATTGATGTCAATTGAAAAACCAATTAAAAATAATACATAAGCTCATTAAAATACTAATTGAGATGCTAATTGAAATCAAGATTTAAGTCAAGCTTAGCATAAACATAATTTGTGCTTTAAACATGTAAAGAGTGAAAACACGCACAATCAAACTATATATATGTATGAAAATGAAAATACCAATTTAAATTGATATTATTTAAAATTTGAAGCATACATATACAAGAAAACATATATGAGTATACAAAAATAGAATTTCATGAAGTTTATGTGAATTACTCATAACTATCCACCCTATTCATGATCATGATAAAGGATTTTAAATAGAGCATACAAGGCATGGTCGCCCAACCATCCGCCCTTCGATTGGTAGGGGTTTTTAAAAAATAATAGTTCAAAAATATTTTAGTACAGTTTGAAAACTCTACACATTGAAGAATAAATAACTAGTTTAAAGTAATTTTTGAAAAACTAGTTAAAAATTCTTCAAATATGAAAACAAAACATTTATATCTCATGAGTCATATTAAATACACAAAAGTTGACACTCGAAATCTATAAAGCTCAAAAATGCGCTCATGAAACAAAATCATGAGTAAACAAAAATAATTTGAGTGTACAAAAGTTATGTGATTAGCGTAATCATGCAAAATAGTCAATGTGGCTCAAAACAAATATGAATTTCTTTTATCAAAAACATGTAGCTTGTTGGCCCAAAGGCCTTCCACCCTAGTTTTGATGATGATTAACTCATGTAGTTATGTTTACTAATAATCTTGTATTGTTTAAGTTTCAGATCATTAACCAAGATATTAGTTGGTGATTAGCTTCAATAAGGTGTTTGGAAGCTTATCATGGTGATTCCGGTGCCAAAGCTTAAAGATCATACATTTGCACTCGGTGGATTGCGTTTGGGAGCAAGTCTACTTGAAGATGGAAGATCGTCAAGAGACTTAGGTATCCTAATTTAGATAGTGTGTTTAGATCCATTTGTAAAGCTTAGTATAGTTGATATGCTCAAGTACACATACACACACATTTCATGATTTGGATTTTGGTTTTCATGAATAGTTTGATCAAAACCAAGTTTACATGTTTTATATGTATATTAGATGTGCTCTATATACATACATGCTTATATGACTTATACAAACTTAGTTTGACGTACCTATTCATGTAGTTTTATGTTTTGGTATAAAACATATTTTTGAAATTAAAGAACAAAAACTGTGATATATTTTGTGAATGTATATTGGACCTATGTCCATATGCATCATGCTTAATAATGTTCAAATATCATGTTTTGTATTTCTATAAAGTTTTAGGAAAATCAGATTTCCTATTGAAAAGCCAAGTTTGATAAAAATACAAGAGTTTGTTTTGATAAAAATGAGAAGAAACAAAAATGATTTCATATGCTTGATATTTGAGTAGAAATGATTATCACATATTTATATATCAATGCAATATGGTAAAAATATTTTTGGGAACTTTTACAAGTGTTAAAAGATTTTTTTAACAAAATATTTTTTTCCCAGTTTTTTCAGACCTGGTGCTGGCTGTCAGGCCAGTTCGGTCGACTGGGCGGTCGACCGAATCTAGGTCCGGTCGACCGTTCAGTCGACCGACGTGCACAGACTTGTGCACGTCTGCAGCACAGTGGTCCGGTCGACCGGACGGTCGACCGCTGCAGAGAGCTCTGCTCTCTGTTTGTTTCGGTCGACCGGGCGGTCGACCGGAGGTTCCAACGGGTCATAATATGATCGTTGGACGGTCGACCGGCCGGTCGACCGTCAGGCCAGTCAGGCTGCCACATCAGCCTAACGGCTAGTTTTTCCTAGGGGCTATATATACCCCATTTCTCCATTGTTTTGGCTAAGATTTTTAGAGCTAAAAATTCCAGACTTTCTCTAGTGTTTAAAAGAGTTTTTAAAAGAGTTTTTATCTTATTTGTTTTTGGGTTTTTGGAAAATCAAAGAAAGCTAGGGTTTTGGGAGATTGTTTTGTTTTTCATTTTCTACCTTTTACAAGTGATTTCCCAAGTAGTTTTTCTTTGTTGCTGGTTTCCAAAAACACCTTGTTTTCACACTTGAGCTATCACCTATCCTAATCTATTAGGATCTTGTTTTTGTGGAAAAAGAAAAGAGAAAAGAAAGAAAGATTGTGTTTGTAGTCTTTGTAACCAATTATTGTAAACCCTCCTTGCTTTTGTGAATCCCTCTTCGGTAGAGGTGATCGGAGTGGTATTGGTTTAGGATCCCTCTTGGTAGAGGTGATTGTGTTTGTTGTGAGCCTCTTCGGTAGAGGTTGTTGTTGTTATTGTTTGTTGTTGGCTACGGGCCGTATCCCTCTTCGGTAGAGGTGGATTGTGGTTGTATAGCCTCGGTGGCTTTGTAAGGTTGAGAGAGGAGTTCGGTACTCCTATAGTGGATTGGAAATCCTACACGGTGGTGTAGGCAGGGATGTAGAGTTGGGTACTCGAACCTCGAAACAAATCTTTGTGTTAGCGTTTGATCCAATTTCTCTCAACTTTACTCTCTTTACTTTGTGTAAGCATCATTTCATTCAAGCATCATTCTTTCATTGCATACATATCTTATACATTGCTTGTGTTGCCTTGCATCTTTTATATTGCAATTCATTCTTATATGCTTGGCTTGATTGTGTGTATTTCATATTGCTTGGATTGCTTGTGTGTGTGTGCCTAACTTATACTCATCCAACAAGAGCTTCACATAGCGCCTCAACCCATTTCAAGGGGAATCAAGGGGAGTTAGTCCAGAGCCTCGCAAGGGGAATTCGGCTACACTTGTTGTATTGTATTAGTTTGTGCATAATTTGCATTAGCTTCCGCATTTAGCGCACTTAGTTTTGCATTTAGTTTTAGATTAGCACTAACACCTATTCACCTCCCCACTAAGTGTTTTTCAATTGGTATCAGAGCTAGTGCTCCTGATACTTAGGCTTAACATCCTAGGAGTGAGATCCATTTGCTTGCTAATCTATTGTTTGCATTTGCTTGTTTGCACACATATTGTTTACCATGAACTTTATGACCCCACCTATGTATGATGCTTCCAACATTCATTCTTGTTTGGAAGACTAGGATGTCCATATACCTCCAAACCCTAGGCTTACATGTCTTCCTTGCGGCTACCAAGAAATGCTATCTTGGAAATCGCATTCATATAGGGGCCAATGCACAAGCCCTAGAGGCCATTAGAAGCACTTTGTCTAAAGATTATCTTTACGTGTTTCTAACATTGATTCCGCTTTTGCAGTGTGGAATCTATTGACAACAACAACCACCTCCGAGCTTCAAACGCCTATCCAACATGAAGAGGAATCTAGTGGAGAATCCGAAGCACAACAATGCTATATGGTCCAAGGGAATGACTCCCTTGAGGTACACTCGGAAACTCAACTAGATAGTAATGATTGTGCTAGTTCTTCAAATGATTATGTTGATTCCCATGCTTTGAATGAAGAACTATCCATAGTTTGTGAAAAATTGATAGAAAAATATAAAATTTTGAAAAAGGAAAGTCTAGGCCTTGAAAAAGAAAATAAGAGTGTGCATGCTAGACTTAACAATGTTTTGCAAGAGAAAGAGGAGATTGCTAATGAGAAGGATTCATTAAAATCTCAACTTGATCTTGCACTTAAAGAAAATAACTTTTTGAAGTCTAAAAATGATTGCCATGCTATTTTGAAGAAAAATGAAAATTTGTCTTCAAAAGTTGATTTTATTTTAAAAGAAAATGATTCTTTGAAAATTAAGATTGCTTCAATTTCTAAAGATTTAGAAATATGTTTAAAGAAAAATGTTATTTTACAAAATAAGATAGATGCACATGTTTGCCATGCTAGGGTAGTTCCATCACCTAATGCATGTACCTATTCTTCTAGTATTAATAATGATATTTGTTTACTTAAGAAGAGTGTAGATTGTTTGGGCTCCACTTTGAGCCAATGTGTAGAAGGGCATACACGTTTGGAAACTTTGTTTCGCAAGAAACAAGTTCCATCTTTCATGCACACCCTCCACGGCATACACATGCTCCTCACGGACACCATCACTTTATGCTCATGTGTACACATGTACACATTGTGGCCGAAAGGTCATCTTGCTAAATTTTGTTATGATAGATTAAATGTTTCAAATTTAGCAAAGAAATTTGTTTGGGTTAGGGAAGGGACTAACCCCCATGGACCCAACAAGATGTGGGTACCAAAGAGCACCCCTCCTATTGTTTTTGATGTAGGTGTGGGCTCTCACATGACGTGAGAGTGATGACACCTTGGAGTGGATGCGTTCCGGACTTAAAGGAAATCAATGGATGCGTCACTTTCAAGGGAAGTTTTGGTGGAGATGACCACCATGTTTTTGGAGACAAGGAGAGTTGCCTTCTAGGTTTTGGTAACAAATTCCTAACTCCCATTTATTGTTTACATGCTTTCATATTATTGTTTATAGCATGTTTTGATGCTTTATAACATGTTTTTGATGTCTATGGATTAGTATGTTCATTCCATGTTTATTAGATCCTTGACATACATGTATAGTATTTGAGACACACATACTTATATGAACCCATACTTAGTGTTCTCACTTTTGTTTAAGCTATAATATACATCATGAATCTAATACATGTGAATTTACATAGTAATCATGTTTTAGTTTTCTCATGATGATTTTTTGTTGTTTTATGCTTTATGTGGTATAAACTAGTTTAGATGTAGATTTTATCAAAACTTGCATGTATGCATGTACACATAGTGAGAACAAATTGACTTTTATATGTTTGCACTTCATGCTCATTTGTACCCACTATATGCACATGTATAAGCTAGTTTTGATGATTCCTTCATTTATACTTGCTATGCCTATTTTCATGTTTTTACTTCATGTATATGTATTTTGAATTCAAACCTAATAAATATACATGTATACCCATGAGTCTTTTGCCTTCATGCAAATACTTTTAATAGACTCGTTTACGGTTGGGATATGTATGTATATTGTTAAATTTGGATGAATCATACATATACCTAGAAGTTTGATAAAAGAATTTTTGATGAATCTTTGCTTGTTTTATATAGCAAAATAATATTCGTGTTTGTTTTGATACTTCATGTTTTTCGACACTAGTATAAATCCTAGTCTAAATGTTTTGTGTTTTGTTTTATACTTTATGTCTTGATTACATGTTTAAATGTTAGTTTTCATTAAAACTAGAAGATTTATATTTGTACATATGATGGGCTACAAACAAATCTATATATGTTTGGGATTGAATGCTTTTGTTCCCATTAGATGTGCTAGTATAGTCTAGTTTTGATGATTCATACATTTTAAACTTGTATTCCATTTTTGGTATTTGTTTTTATGATTATGAGTTTTCATTTCATGTATATGTGTATTTTGCCAAACTTGAAGATATACATGTATACCCCTTGAGTCATTTGCCTTTCATGCAAATATCTATTATGGACTCAAAGTGTGTTTAAGGGATATGTATGTATACTTCTTGTGTTGACAAATCATACATATACCTTGAAAAGAATTGGTATCAAATTGTTTTAATGAAAAGCTAAATTTTCATACTTTTCATGCTTTTCATGTTTTCCTTGAATTAGTATTTAAACTTCATGTATATGTTTACCTTGTCCAAACTATTAGATATACATGAATATCCTTTTTGAGCCACGTGCCTTCATGCATATATCCTTGTGGACTCGTTTGTATCTTGGATATGTATGTATACTTTGGTTTGTATTAGACATACATATGCCTTGAAGATTAAATAATATTAATTTTTAGTTTTCTTGTTTAAAGGAATAATTGAACTTAATTGAACAAATTTTCATGATTGTGATCTCCATACTTGACTTGTACACTCACATTTATTATTTGCTCATGTTTTGTTTTCATGAGACATTTTTATGCTTAATTGGATTAGAGTGTTGATTATCATGTGGATTTCATTTTTATGAAAAATGATTTGTATTTATTCCTTGTTTGAAGGATTTCGTACTAGTTAACAAAACTTTTCATTTTAACTAGTTCATACTCTTCGTTATAATATGAGATATACACTTGACCCTAGTCTTTCAATTGGTATCATTGAACACTTTCAATTGGTATCAATTTTTGATCTTTTTGTATACTCATATATGTTTTGTATATGTATGCTTACTCTTTCAAGAATATCAATGTCAATTGGTATCTAACTTTCATACATATATATCTTTATGCTAAGCTTGAAAAAAAAAAATTCTAATGTTTGATTTGTTTTTCAATTGGTATTTTAACAAGCTTATGCATATGTTTAGTTGGTATTTCATAAAGGGGGAGAAAACTTGATTTTGTCCTTCAATTGGTATTTGATTCCCACTCCCTTACTTTATGTTAAAATATAGTTTCAATTTGGTATCATATGTTTAAAAGAGCATATTTCTCTTAATGATATCATAATATTTATGTTGAATGTTTTAAATTGGTATCTCAAAATTTTGTTTAAGAAATATATATATACTTTTGATTTACATTGCCTATATGTGTATAAATTCATGTTGAGTGTATCTTGTATTGAAGAGCTTGACAACTCTTCCTTATGTGGTACACGTGTGTAGGGGAAGCTTCACATCTCCTTTTATGCATTACATATTTTGTGTTATGTGAATTAGGGCGTGTCTTCCTTTCTTCATGTAACTCATATGTGTAGGGAAGCTAACTTAGCGTCTTCCTCTTCATGAATGTATATAGCATATAACATTTATTAATCTTTGTTTATCTTCATTTGGTATCAAGATGCTTCATTGACATATTTTTAATTGATATCATATTTGTAGTCACCCCTTATTGACTTTGTTTTTTTTTAGACAAAAAGGGGGAGACCATTGTTTGCATTGTTTTGATTGACACAAAAAGGGGGAGAAAAATTTTTACCCCTCATTTTATTTATAGTTTTTGAATGTTTACCCCTTTGTTGATGATTGACAAAAAGGGGGAGAATTATTTGAGAGTTTAACATGCATATATAAAACTCACAAATAATTCTCCCCCTTGTTGTCAATCATCAACAAAGGGGTAAACATTCAAAAACTATAAATAAAATGAGGGGTAAAACTCACAACTCAAAATGCATGATTGGTATATATTTTATATATATGCATAGTTATGTTTTTGCATATATTAAGTTTAATATAGTTTAATGTATGTTTATTGGTATCTAGAGCATCTAGAAAATGTTTATTTGTTAATTGGTATCTAGAGCATGCTTTGCTTTAAATATTTCATTGGTATCTAGAACCTTTATTGTTTATACATATTTGTGCATTCATGTTTTTAAGAGCCTTCATTGCATATTATTATGTTTATTTGGCTATGCATGAGTTAAGGGGGAGCTTCCTTGAAGCTTTACTTTAATTCATGCATATATAACTCCATGAGTTTTGTCATCATCAAAAAGGGGGAGATTGTTGGCCCAAAGGCCTTCCACCCTAGTTTTGATGATGATTAACTCATGTAGTTATGTTTACTAATAATCTTGTATTGTTTAAGTTTCAGATCATTAACCAAGATATTAGTTGGTGATTAGCTTCAACAAGGTGTTTGGAAGCTTATCATGGTGATTCCGGTGCCAAAGCTTAAAGATCATACATTTGCACTCGGTGGATCGCGTTTGGGAGCAAGTCTACTTGAAGATGGAAGATCGTCAAGAGACTTAGGTATCCTAGTTTAGATAGTGTGTTTAGATCCATTTGTAAAGCTTAGTATAGTTGATATGCTCAAGTACACATACACACACATTTCATGATTTGGATTTTGGTTTTCATGAATAGTTTGATCAAAACCAAGTTTACATGTTTTATATGTATATTAGATGTGCTCTATATACATACATGCTTATATGACTTATACAAACTTAGTTTGACGTACCTATTCATGTAGTTTTATGTTTTGGTATAAAACATATTTTTGAAATTAAAGAACAAAAACTGTGATATATTTTGTGAATGTATATTGGACCTATGTCCATATGCATCATGCTTAATAATGTTCAAATATCATGTTTTTGTATTTCTATAAAGTTTTAGGAAAATCAGATTTCCTATTGAAAAGCCAAGTTTGATAAAAATACAAGAGTTTGTTTTTGATAAAAATGAGAAGAAACAAAAATGATTTCATATGCTTGATATTTGAGTAGAAATGATTATCACATATTTATATATCAATGCAATATGGTAAAAATATTTTGGGAACTTTTACAAGTGTTAAAAGATTTTTTTAACAAAATATTTTTTTCCAGTTTTTCAGACCTGGTGCTGGCTGTCAGGCCAGTTCGGTCGACTGGGCGGTCGACCGAATCTAGGTCCGGTCGACCGTTCAGTCGACCGACGTGCACAGACTTGTGCACGTCTGCAGCACAGTGGTCCGGTCGACCGGACGGTCGACCGCTGCAGAGAGCTCTGCTCTCTGTTGTTTCGGTCGACCGGAGGTTCCAACGGGTCATAATATGACCGTTGGACGGTCGACCGGCCGGTCGACCGTCAGGCCAGTCAGGCTGCCACATCAGCCTAACGGCTAGTTTTTCCTAGGGCTATATATACCCCATTTCTCCATTA
Organism: Agave tequilana; assembly: GCA_038442645.1. Taxonomy (NCBI): domain Eukaryota; kingdom Viridiplantae; phylum Streptophyta; class Magnoliopsida; order Asparagales; family Asparagaceae; genus Agave; species Agave tequilana. The sequence continues at coordinate 191,235 of JAVJIF010006040.1, read as the reverse complement.
TTTTGGCTAAGATTTTTAGAGCTAAAAATTCCAGACTTTCTCTAGTGTTTAAAAGAGTTTTTAAAAGAGTTTTTAAGCCAAAAAGATTTCATCTTATTTGTTTTTGGGTTTTTGGAAAATCAAAGAAAGCTAGGGTTTTGGGAGATTGTTTTGTTTTTCATTTTCTACTTTTACAAGTGATTTCCCAAGTAGTTTTTCTTTGTTGCTGGTTTCCAAAAACACCTTGTTTCCACACTTGAGCTATCACCTATCCTAATCTATTAGGATCTTTTTTTTGTGGAAAAAGAAAAGAGAAAAGAAAGAAAGATTGTGTTTGTGGTCTTTGTAACCACTTATTGTAAACCCTCCTTGCTTTTGTGAATCCCTCTTCGGTAGAGGTGATCGGAGTGGTATTGGTTTAGGATCCCTCTTTGGTAGAGGTGATTGTGTTTGTTGTGAGCCTCTTCGGTAGAGGTTGTTGTTGTTATTGTTTGTTGTTGGCTACGGGCCGTATCCCTCTTCGGTAGAGGTGGATTGTGGTTGTATAGCCTCGGTGGCTTTGTAAGGTTGAGAGAGGAGTTCGGTACTCCTATAGTGGATTGGAAATCCTACACGGTGGTGTAGGCGGGGATGTAGAGTTGGGTACTCGAACCTCGAAACAAATCTTTTGTGTTAGCGTTTGATCCAATTTCTCTCAACTTTGCTCTCTTTACTTTGTGCAAGCATCATTTCATTCAAGCATCATTCTTTCATTGCATACATATCTTATACATTGCTTGTGTTGCCTTGCATCTTTTATATTGCAATTCATTCTTATATGCTTGGCTTGATTGTATGTATTTCATATTGCTTGGATTGCTTGTGTGTGTGTGCCTAACTTATACTCATCCAACAAGAGCTTCACATAGCGCCTCAACCCATTTCAAGGGGAATCAAGGGGAGTTAGTCCAGAGCCTCGCAAGGGGAATTCGGCTACACTTGTTGTATTGTATTAGTTTGTGCATAATTTGCATTAGCTTCCGCATTTAGCGCACTTAGTTTTACATTTAGTTTTAGATTAGCACTAACACCTATTCACCCCCCTCTAGGTGTTTTTCATAGATTACAAAATTTATTTTTCATTTAAAACAAACTTCAAGTTATATATATGTTTTATCAAAACTAGAAATATGCATACATATCCCAAACACAAAAGAGTCCAATAATGTAATTTGCATGAAGGCAAGTGACTCAAGGGTATACATGTTTATTTATTAGTTTGGACAAAAATTACATATACATGAAACAAAACACATACAAGAATAGGGAAAACATGTATAAATGAAAGAATCATCAAAAGTAAGTTATACATGTACATGTAATGAGTACAAATGATCAATGAAGTATAAACATATAAGAATCAAAGGTTGCCCTCTGCTTGCACAAGTATATACACAAGTTTTAATGAAAACTACATCTAAACAAGTATTCACCACAAGAAGAATAAAAATCAAAACATGCTAAAAATATTATCTATGCAAAAGCATGTAAACTAAAATAGGAGTTTAGAGATTGTTACCAAAATCACAAGCACCATACTCTAAGTCTCCAGACATGGTGGTCCTCCTACCAAACTTCCTTGATAGCGGTGCATCGATTTTGTATGTCTATCAAGCCCATGCATCCACCACCAAGGCACCAAATCTCTCACGTCATGTGAGAGCCCGCACCTACATCAACACAAGAGGTGGGGATTTTGATGACCATTTTCTTTTGGGTCCACGGGGGTTAGTATTATTTGGAACTCAAATATTTTTATTAGCAAAATTAATAGAATTTACCTTATCATAATAAAATTTTACTAAATGGCCTTTGCGGCTGCAATGTGTACACTTGTATGTTGGCCAAAGGCCCATCACTCTAGTTTTGATGATGATTAACTCATGTAGTTAAAGTTATAGTACTAATGATCTTGTGTTTAATTAGTTACAGATTTGTTATCAAGATCTTAGTAGGTGTGGAGCTTCAACAAAGGATTTAAAGTCAAGTTTTGGAGTTAGCACCGGTTGATTCACGAGCCTATGCATCAAGACCACATCAAAAGTTGAGCTCGTTGGATCGTGTTTGGACCAAGTCAAGAAGATGAGAAGACTTCAAGGGAAGACTTCAAGATCAATACTTGTGTCTAGGTATAAGATTTTTATTTTTAGGTAAAATGTAAAGGATAGAATAGTTGGTGGATTGCTCAAGTATATATCACACACACACACTCTTGATTTAGTTGTCTTTTCATAAAAGAATTTTCAGATTTAGAAAAGACTTTCATTTTGGAAAAATACTTTTTGGTTTTTGGAATTTCTTATATGCATGTCTTTTATCCAAAACTATATTTAGAGCTTAATGCCAAAACATAGATATTTCATCTTAATTGTGTAGTGGATCATATCCATACACACTATGCTTTAATGAATTCAAAATATCTTGTTTTTGTATCATGAAGAAGTTTGGAAAACAAGTTTTAGAAAAATACTAGTTTTTAATTGAGCCAATATTTTCAACTTACAAAAATAGACCAATTCTTTTATAACATGCCTTGATTTTGTGCAAGCATGTTTGTTTATCAAAGTATATTGGTAAAACTATTTTTGTAGATTTTTATGTATTTTATGGGATTTTTATGTGATCCAAAAGACCAAGTTTTAAACCTAGATTTTCTGTTCCAGGCTTCAGCCAAGTCGACTAGTCGACCTACCAAGTCGACTAGGGCTGAAGTCGGTCGACCGGTTCGGTCGACCAACTTGCACAGACGTGCACGCCTTGACCTGGCAGATGGCCAGTCGACCGACCCAGTCTACCGGAACCGAGAGCAGTGCTCTCTATTCTTTTCGGTCGACCGGGCGGTCGACCGGAGGCTCCAACGGTCGGATTTTTGACCGTTGGCGGTCGACCGAACGGTCGACCGACAGGCCTGACAGAACCCCAACGGCTAGTTTTTCTGAGCCTATAAATTTGGGGGTTTGGTCATTGTTTTGGAACAAGATTTTTAGTGGACTTTGAGCCAATTTTTCCTACTCCATTAAAAGAGTTTTCTCCACTAAATAGAGAGCTAATATTTCCTATCAAAAGGGAAGATTTTATCAAGAGTGTTTAAAGTGATTCTTTGAGTTTTCCTCCACCATTCTCTTCCTTGTTTTCTCACACAAACACTTGAGCATCCATTGATTATTCATTCTATAGGAGTGTTGTAGTGAGAGTGCTTTTAGGTGATCAAAGTGTTGTGATCACCAAAGATCTTTTCTTTGTTCTTTGAGGAGGCGGACAAGTGTGTTCGCGTGTGGTTTAGAGTTCGTGTGTGAACTCTTGGTTCGAGGTGCGGCCTCGGCGAGCTAGTGAGCTTGCGTGTGTACGGGACTAGAGAGTCTGAGGGTTTGTAGGTGTTGCGGCACCAAGGAAAGATACATTGGGATCGTGCATAGTGGAAATCCTTCGTGTGTCGAAGGAGGGGATGTAGAGCAAGTGTGCTTGAACCTCGAAACAAATTCCTTGCGTTTGCGATTGCTCACTCTCTCTCTCTTTGTCTCTTTTATATCTTGCATGCTATTACTTGTCTTTATTTTACATGCTAGATATTCATTGTGCTTAATTGTTATACTTGCTTGGGATTGTTTGCTAACACTTGTATTAACCAAGAGAGCCAACGCGGCACCTCAACCCTTATTTAGGGGAATCTAGAGGAGTTTGTCCAGAGCCCTTCACGGGGAATTCGGCAACACTCTTGTGTTATACGTGGTGTTTAGTGTAAGAGTTTAGTTTAGGTCATAATAGTTTTTAATTCCGCATTATTTGGCATTAAGTGACCATTAGGTTAGCCATCACCTATTCACCCCCCCTCTAGGTGAACTTATAATTGGTATCAGAGCCAAGTGCTCTTGATTTGGGTCTTACAACCTAGAGTTAAAGATCCTCATTTTTAGGCTAATCACAATATTTTGTACACACACCATGGACTTCATGTCACCACCCACCTTTGACATTCTTAACATCCAAATTTGGAAGGTTAAGATGTCTTTATACCTCAAAGCCCTAGGCATCTATGTTTTCTTGCCACAACTAATAATGCATATTGTTTAAATGGTAAGAACATTTAGGCTAATACAAAAATGCTTTAAGATCTACCCTACATGATGATTATTTATCTAGCGTTACTAATCTTGATTCGGCTTTTGTAATTTGGAACACCCTCCTCTCCTTGGCGAAAATGATCAATACTATGCGGGGAGTGACTCGGATGTTGGAAGTGACGTCTCCAACAAGTGCTATATGTCCAAGAGGATAACCCCTTGAGGTAACTACCGAATCCGAGGATGAGGATGTTAACATGTCATATGAAGAGCTTTCTACATTTTGTCAATTATTGCTTGAAAAATATGACATGATTAAGAAAGATAAAAAAATTTGAAAAAGAAATTTGATTGCATGCATATAGAAAATGATTCTTTTAGAACTAAGATTGCATGCTTAGAAAAAGAAAATAATGTTTTGAAAAATGAAAATGTTTCCCTTATGTCTAAATTAAATGATTTGTGTGAAGGGAACACTATCTTGAAGGATAAAATGATTGGTGGAAAAACAAAAGGAAGTTGTTTTTCAAGAAAATAAGTCTTTAAAAAGAAATTTTGTGAAAAAGAAAAAGATTTTGTTTCTAAAAAGAAAAAGAGAAATGATTCTTTATCTCATCATGCTTTACATACCACAACTAATGAGATTAAAGATTTGAAAAATAAAATGGATTGTTTGAGTTCAACTTTAAACTCTTGTGCATTTAACCATACTAGATTGGAGTCCTTGTTTTCAAAGAAACAAACTCCACACATTCATGCACAACATCATCATGCATTTGCTTATGTTGCACATCACGATCACAATCACTCACATAAGCATCCTAAGGTATACAAATGTATACATTGTGGCCGCAAAGACCATTTAGCAAAGTTTGTTATGATAGGATACATCATTTAAATTTGCAAATAATAAAAATTTTTGGATTCCTTACAAGACTAACCCCAAAGGACCCAAGAAAATATGGGTACCAAAATTCCCACCTTGTGTATTTGATGTAGGTGAGGGCTCTCACAAAACGTGAGAGATTTGGTGCCTTGATGGTGGGTGCACTTGAACTAAAAGGACACATATTTGGAGCACCGCTATCAAGGAGTTTTGGTGGGATGACCACCATATTTGGAGCTTTAGAGTTGGTAACAATCTCTAAACTCCTATTTCATTTATGTACATGCTTTTTACTTATATCATATTCATAACATGTTCATGTTTTGTGTTCTTATGTGCTTCATGTGGTAAATACTTGTTTAAATGTAATTTTTATCAAAACTTGTATTATTCATGTACAAATAGTGAGTTACATTTGATTCATATATATTTGCACTTCATGCTCATTTGTACCCACTATACGTACATGTATAGACTAGTTTTGATAATTCTCTCATTTATACATGCTTTGCCAATTTTTATGCTTTACTTCATGTATATGTATTTTTAATTCAAATCTAATAAATATACATGTTTACCCGTGAGTCTCTTGCCTTCATGCAAATACATTTGATAGACTCTTTAATGTTTGGGATATGTATGTGTATTGTTAGTTTTGGATAAATCATACATATACCATGAAGATTAGTGTTTTTATGAAAAATGATTTTTCATGTTTTTGTTTTGTTAAAAAATGTAACTTATGATCTTTTTAAGCTTAAATGATTATTTTCATGAAAATGCTATTTACATGACTTTTGAACACTCACACTTTATTTATTTTGTCATGCCTTAGTTTCATGGACATATTTTTGAGCTTTATAGACTATGAGTGTAAATTTTGTGTATTTATTTTTGTTTCATGAAAAATATATGATTTATTATATTTTGAAGGATCTTTAACTAGTTTTTCAAAAATCAATTTATACTAGTTATTTATTCTTCAAATTAGTAGTTTATGAGATATACACATGATCCTATTATTGCTTCAATTGGTATCATTGAATCGTTTCAATTGGTATCAATTTGACTCTATTTTTGTATACTCATTTTTGTTTTCTATGTATGTATGCTCTAATTTTCAATTGGTATTATCCATTCTCATACATATATATGATGTTCATGTGCTTACTTTACATTTGGTATACATCTTTAAAGCACAAAGGTTGTTAATGCTAAGCTTAATTCAAATGTTATTTTTTTCAAGCTTATGCATTAGTTTTTAATAGGTATCAATGAGGTTGATCATTACTTTACTATTGATCTCTATTTTACAATTGATCATTTTCAAAATTGATATCAAAATTCAAAATTTTGTTTTATGAGAAAAATTCAAAATTTTTTGATGTGTATTGCCTATATGCAAGGAGAGCTTACATCTCTTCTACATATAGATTCATGTTGAGTGTATTGTATATTGAGGAGCTTGACAACTCTTCTTTATGTGGTACACGTGTGTAGGGGGAGCTTCACATCTCCTCTTATGCATTGCATATTTTTCGTTATGTGAATTAGGGCTTGTCATCCCTCTTTCATGTAATGTATATGTGTAGGGAAGTTAACTTAACGTCTTCCTCTTCATGAATGTATATCGCATATAACCCTTATTGATCGATTTGTTTTACCCCTTCTTTGGTTCTTTGTTTCGGACAAAAAGGGGGAGAAAAATTTGTTTTGTTTTTACTTTAACCCCTTTGTTGATGAGTGACAAAAAGGGGGAGAAGTATTTGGGTTTATATGCATGTTTGAGAAAGATTTATATTTATGCATATATGTTTTGTTTTGCAAATAGGAGAAAAAGAATTTGATATGTTTTATCTCCATACATTTGCATACATATTTATGAGCTTCATTGTTATATATTATTGTTTATTTGAAGCTTTACTTTAATCCATGCATATAACTTCCTGAGTTCTGTCATCATCAAAAAGGGGGAGATTGTTGGCCCAAAGGCCCATCACTCTAGTTTTGATGATAATTAACTCATGTAGTTATAGTACTAATGATCTTGTGTTTAATTAGCGACAGATTTGTTATCAAGATCTTAGTAGGTGTGGAGCTTCAACAAAGTATTTAAAGTCAAGTTTTGGAGCTAGCACCGGTTGATTCACGAGCCTATGCATCAAGACCACATCAAAAGTTGAGCTCGTTGGATCGTGTTTGGACCAAGTCAAGAAGATGAGAAGACTTTAAGGGAAGACTTCAAGATCAAGACTTGTGTCTAGGTATAAGATTTTTATTTTTAGATAAAATGTAAAGGATAGAATAGTTGGTGGATTGCTCAAGTATATATCACACACAGACACACTCTTGATTTAGTTGTCTTTTCATAAAAGAATTTTCAGATTTAGAAAAGAATTTCATTTTGGAAAAATACTTTTTGGTTTTGGAATTTCTTATATGCATGTCTTTTATCCAAAACCATATTTAGAGCTTAATGCCAAAACATAGATATTTCATCTTAATTGTGTAGTGGATCATATCCAAACACACTATGCTTTAATGAATTCAAAATATCTTGTTTTTGTATCATGAAGAAGTTTGGAAACAAGTTTTAGAAAAATACTAGTTTTCAATTGAGCCAATATTTCAAACTTACAAAAATAGTCCAAATCTTTTATAACATGCCTTGATTTTGTGCAAGCATGTTTGTTTATCAAAGTATATTGGTAAAACTATTTTTGTAGATTTTTTTGTATTTTATGGGATTTTTATGTGATCTAAAAGACCAAGTTTTAATCCCAGATTTTCTGTTCCAGGCTTCAGCCAAGTCGACTAGTCGACCTACCAAGTCGACTAGGGCTGAGTCGGTCGACCGGTTCGGTCGACTGACGTGCACATACGTGCACGCCTTGACCTGGCAGATGGCCGGTCGACCGACCCAGTCGACCGTAACTGAGAGCAGTGCTCTCTGTTCTTTTCGGTCGACCGGGGCGGTCGACCTGAGGCTCCAACGGTCGGATTTTTGACCGTTGGCCGTCGACCGGACGGTCGACCGACAGGCCTGACAGAACCCAACGGCTAGTTTTTCTGAGCCTATAAATTTGGGGGTTTGGTCATTGTTTTGGAATAAGATTTTAGTGGACTTTGAGCCAGTTTTTCCTACTCCATTAAAAGAGTTTTCTCCACTAAATAGAGAGATAATATTTCCTATCAAAAGGGAAGATTTTATCAAGAGTGTTTAAAGTGATTCTTTGAGTTTTCCTCCACCATTCTCTTCCTTGTTTTTCTCACACAAACACTTGAGCATCCATTTATTATTCATTTTATAGGAGTGTTGTAGTGAGAGTGCTTTTAGTTGATCAAAGTGTTGTGATCACCAAAGATCTTTTCTTTGTTCTTTGAGGAGGCGGACAAGTGTGTTCGCGGTGGTTTAGAGTTCGTGTGTGAACTCTTGGTTTAAGGTGCGGCCTCGGCGAGCTAGTGAGCTTGCGTGTGTACGGGACTAGAGAGTCCGAGGGTTTGTAGGTGTTGCGGCACCAAGGAGAGATCCATTGGGATCGTGCATACTGGAAATCCTTCATGTGTCGAAGGCGGGGATGTAGAGCAAGTGTGCTCGAACCTCGAAACAAATTCCTTGTGTTTGTGATTGCTTACACTGTCTCTCTTTGTCTCTTTTATATCTTGCATGCTATTACTTGTCTTTATTTTTACATGCTAGATATTCATTGTGCTTAATTGTTATACTTGCTTGGGATTGTTTGCTAACACTAGTATTTAACCAAGAGAGCCAACGCGGCACCTCAACTCTTATCTAGGGGAATCTAGAGGAGTTTGTCCAGAGCCCTTCACGGGGAATTCGGCAACACTCTTGTATTATACGTGGTGTTTAGTGTAAGAGTTTAGTTTAGGTCATAATAGTTTTAATTCCGCATTATTTGGCATTAAGTGACCATTAGGTTAGCCATCACCTATTCACCCCCCTCTAGGTGAACTTACATTGTACACTCTAGAATGCACATGTGAGTGAGTGTGATCATGATGTGCAAAGTGTGGATATGTATGCCATGGGTGATATGCATGAACATGTGGAGCTTGTTTCTTTTGAAATAAGATTTTCAATCTATTATGATAAAATGCACAATTGCTCAAAGTTGAACTCAAACAATTTATTCTATTTTTCAAAAATTGAATCTCATTTTTTTCAATGGTTGCATGAAAAGCATGGTGAGAATGAGAATCAACAACCTTTTCTCTTTAGAAATATTTTCTTTTTCTTTGAAACAATTTTTCTTTTCAAAGAGATATTTTCTTCCAAAATGATTTCTTTTTCATTTTCTACCAACATAAATTTATTTTTCAAAGTAGTATTTCCTTCATAAATATCATTTAATTTAGAAGTCAAAGAAATATTATCCTTTTTCAAAAATTCGTTTTCTTTTGAAATGCATTCAAATTTATTTTTAATAGAGTCATTTCTTTTATCAAAGAAGTGTTATTCTTTTTCAATTTATTATTATTCTTTTTAAACAAATCATATTTTTCAAGAAGTTGTTGACAAAAAGATGCAAGTTTTTCATAAGACATGTCAACATTAGCTCGGATTTAGAATTTACCTCAAGGGGGTTATTCCCTTGGACCATGTAGCACAAGTTGGAAGCATCACTTCCATCATCCGAGTTGTTCCCCGCATAGTATTGCTCTTATTCGCCAAGACAGACTATAGTGTTCCATACTATAAAAGCCGAATCAAAGTTAGAAACTCTCGATAAATATTCATCATTTAGGGACTCTTCAAAGCATGGATGGCTTTTGCATTAGCCTCTAAATGTTTTCTATTTACACAATAAGAATCTTTAATTGTGGTAAAATAAACATGAATACCTAGGGCTTTGAGGTACAATGACATCTTAACTTTCAAGTTTGGATGCTATGAATATCAAATATGGGAGGTGACATAAAATCCATGTATGTGTATAAATATTGTGATTAGCTAAAAAAATGAGAATTTTTAACTCTAGGTTGTTAGACCCAAATCAAAAAGCATCAAGCTCTGATACCAATTGAAATCACCTAGGGGGTGAATAGTTGACTAGTTAAACCAATGATGAATTAATGCGGAATTAAAACTTTTTAAGTAGACAAAAAACTATTATGTTAAACACACAAGGTATAACCTAAGAGTGTAGCCGATTTTCCAGTGAAGGGCTCTGAACTATCTCCTCACGATTCCTCTAGCTAAGAGTTGAGGTACCGCTTTGGCTCTCTTGATTGAATACAAGTGTGGCCAAACAATCCCAAGCATATATCAATTAAGCACAAGATATATCAAGCATATAAAGATAAAGGCAATGTAAGCAAGCAAGATATTAATACAAGTGAGAGATAGAGTGATAGAGAATCGCAAACGCGGGAGATTTGTTTCGAGGTTCGAGCACTCTTGCTCTACGTCCCCGCCTTCAACACTATAAAGGATTTCCATTATAAACGATCCCACCGGATCACTCGGTACCGCAACACCTACAACAAATTCACACTAGAACTCTTTGGACTCACTAGTCCCTCTCTTGTTCCTGCAAGAACTACACACCACAAGCACATTAGCTTGCCAAGGCCGCACCTTTACACCGAGCTCTCACTAGAACTCGAACAACGCAAACTGCAAGTCCGCCTCCTCAACTACAAGAATGAACATTTGGTGATTTAAACACTTTAATCACCTAAAAACGCTCTCACAACAACTCTCCTATAGGATGGATATAGCAATGGAAAGCTCAAATATGTGTGAGAAAAATAAGGAATGATTTGTGGAGTACAAGTTGGAAGCATCACTTCCATCACCCGAGTTGCTCCCCGCATAGTATTGCTCTTGTTCGCCAAGGGAGACTATAGTGTTCCATACTATAAAAGCCGAATCAAAGTTAGAAACCCTCGATAAATATTCATTATTTAGGGTACTCTTTAAAGCATGGATGGCTTTTGTATTAACCTCTAGATGTTTTCCATTTACACAATAAGAATCTTTAATAGTGGCAAAATAAACATGAATACCTAGGGCTTTGAGGTAAAATGACATCTTAACTTTTAAGTTTGGATGTTAAGAATATCAAACATGGGAGGTGACATAAAATCCATGTATGTGTATAAATATTGTGATTAGCTAAAAAAATGAGAATTTTTAACTCTAGGTTGTTAGATCCAAATCAAAAGCATCAAGCTCTGATACCAATTGAAATCACCTAGGGGGTGAATAGGTGACTAGCTAAACTAATGATGAATTAATGCAGAATTAAAACTTTTTAAGCAAACTAAAAACTATTATGTTAAACGCACAAGTTATAACCTAAGAGTGTAGCCGATTTTCTAGTGAAGGGCTCTGAACTATCTCCTTAAGATTCCTCTAGATAAGAGTTGAGGTGCCGCTTTGGCTCTCTTGATTGAATACAAGTGTGACCAAATAATCCCAAGCATATATCAATTTAAGCACAAGATATATTAAGCATATAAAGATAAAGGCAATGTAAGCAAGCAAGATATAAATACAAGTGCGAGATAGAGAGAGAGCAATCGCAAATGCAGAAGATTTGTTTCAAAGTTCGAGCACCCTTGCTCTACGTCCCCGCCTTCAACACTATGAAGGATTTACACTATAAATGATCCCACCGGATCACTCGGTACCGCAACACCTACAACAAGTTCACACTAGAACTCCTTGGACTCACTAGTCCCTCTCTTGTTCCCGCAAGAACTACACACCGCAAGCACACTAGCTTGCCGAGGCCGCATCTCTACACCGAGCTCTCACTAGAACTCGAAACAACGCGAACCGCAAGTCCGCCTCCTCAACTACAAGAATGAACATTTGGTGATCTAAACACTTTGATCACCTAAAAACACTCTCACAACAACTCTCCTATAGGATAGATATAGCAATGGAAAGCTTAAATATGTGTGGGAAAAACAAGGATTGATTTGGTGGTGAAAAACTCAAGAAATCACTTTTGAAACCTCTTGATAAACTCTCCTTTTGATATGAAAGTATTTGGCTCTAAATCAAGTGGAGATAAACACTTAGAAGTGTTGAAAAAACTATCTTGAAAACCCACTTTAAATCTTGTAGAAAACAGTCCAAGGGTTCCCCAATATATAAGCCTCCAAAAACTAGCTGTTGGTGACAAACACGGCAGGAAATCCTGCTGTCGGTCGACCGCCCGGTCGACCAGCCAGCGGTCTGTTACTGACTGTTGTGCCAGCGGTCGACTGACCGGTCGACCGTGGCCTGGGTACAGAGAGCAGTAGCTCTCTGCCGGTTGACAGCCCAGTCGACCGGGGCCATTTCCAGATAGCAGAACTCTCTGGCGGTTGACCGGGTCGGTCGACCGGCCCTCCAGCAAAACAAAGCCGTGCACGTTTGTGCACGTCGGTCGACCACCCGATCGACCGACGTATGGCTCGGTCAAACGTGCGGTCGACCGGCAAAAGGCCAAAAAATAATTTTTTAGGGATTAAAAACTCGGTCTTTTTCTTCAATAAAATCCCATAAATTCTCATAAATTCTACAAAAATAAGTTCAGTGATATACTTTGGTATACAAACATGTCTGAGTAAAAATCAAAACATGTTATAAATATTTTGAACTATTTTTTTAATATTGAAGTTTTGCCTTAACAAAAATCTGTATTTTCCAAAATCGATTTTTTCAAAACTTTTTCAAATACAAAAAAAAGATATTCTAAACACTTTTGAAGCTTAGTGTGTATGGATATGATCCACTACACATATAAGATGATATATCTATGTTTTGACATTAAGCACTAAAATAAGTTTGATAAAACACATGTATATTTCTAAGCTTAAAAACCCAAACCAGTATTTTTCAAAATGAAAACTCTTTTATAAAAACACATCTAAATCTTGTGTGTGACTGTATATATACTTGAGCAATCTACCAACTAATTTATCCTTTATATTTTATCTAAAAATAAAATCTTAACACTTACAAATATGACACAAGTCTTCTTAAAAATCTTCTCTTGAAGGTCTTCTTCTCCTTCTTGACTTGGTCCAAACCTTGATCCAATGAGCTAGATTCCTCTTGAGTAGTCGATGCAATCTTGATGCGCGAGCTCTTGAGTCAACACGTGCTAGCTGTAAAACTTTGACTTGAAATCTTTTGTCGAAGCTAAACACCAACTAAGATCTTAATCAAATATCTGATACTAAGTAAACACAAGATCATTAGTACTCTAGAGTGATGGGCCTTTGGGCCAACATCCCCTTATCTCCAAACATGATTTGATGTAGATATTTAGTTCTATTCTGCAGCTTGTTGGCGTGTTGATTGCTGAACATAACTTATAAATGACACAATTAGAGATAGTGATCAACTTAAGAGTTGTGTCCCTTTAAGTCTTCTTTTGGATCATCTTGAATCATCAGATTTTAATTTCAGTAGCGAAAGTTATGATCAAAAACTAATATGTATCCAGTCAGAATCCGAGTCAAAATTACTTCATCTCATCCATTGATCTTCTCTCTATCTATTTGTCCCTTTGGATTTGGAATTTGGTCTATGTATTTGATGTTATCCTCAGTTGATCTTTAGTTTTAACTACTTGATTCACCAAAAACTAAATTTAACCAAGTGAATTTGGGATCATCCTCCTCTAAACAAATAGATTAAGTTAAATCTGAATTTAACTGATATTTATTTGATTTTATCCTCTTTCTCCCCATAATTATCTTCTGTAAAATATACATTTAAGATAAGAAATTTAGCAGATTTATTACATGATAATGTGTGAAAATATAATAAAAAATAATGCAATAAATGTGTGCAATCATAGCCCCACACCTATCTTTTACTCGTCCTCAAGCAAAACATCAAAATTTAAACCTAAGAAAATATTAGACCACTTTCGCAGGTCACGCAATTACATTGAGCATGTGCAGCAGGCCATTAAACCTCTAAGTTACCCCTAGAGGATGAGTTTTGCCTCGTGAGGGTTTTCAGTGGATTACACCCACAAAATCCATAAAGAAAAGAAACAAACTGTTAGTATTTTGAAAATATGTCTTGAAAGAGAAGAATATTTGAAGTATTATTGTAAGAGTTCAAGTAATCTATAAGTTATTGGAAAATCAAAATTTTCATTCCTAAACTTATTCTCTATTCAAAAATTTGTTATCAATTAAAATAAGGAGTCAAATTGTGCTTCTTATCTAGTCAATTACTTTATCCTAAGTCATATGCACCTTCATGACCGTGAAATTTTGACTAAGGGTTCTTTAACTCTAACTCTTATGCCTTTTTGGTGGTATTATTTCATAGTTTATTAGGCTTTCTAATCTGCCTATGTAATGAGCCTTTAATCAGTGACTCCCAAACCAAACGGTCTTAGGGCACGGGTGAGAAGACACCCCAAGGACTTAAGGACTCGAGCAAATAAGGCCACAAAACTAAGGATTTTATTATATGAACCGCGTTTAGGCGTTGATACTTATGCTTTATGAGGCACAAATACGCAGCTTAATCAGAGAATTTTTATATATATATATATTTTTTCTTTTTCTTTTTTTTTTATATAAGGCATAAGAATCTTTATTTTTGAACCCTAAGTATGTAAGTGTATAAAGCATGCATATATTATCAAGGTAAAGATCAAAACTAAATTACTTTCACAAATTTTCTTCATAACCTTAGAAATCAAGCAAATACGTTAATTTTGACTTAATTTCTTATAAAAATATGTCAAAATTAACTTAATCCTTAAAATATGTTAATTTTGACCAAGTATAAGAAATCCTAATTATGATTCTTCTATTCCTTAAAATTGACTTAATTTCTTACAAAAAATATGTCAAAATATTGTTTCTATTTTCAAAAAGTTTTTAAAAGTAAAGAATTTTTTTAATAATTGATTGGTAGTCAAAAGTGCATTTTTATCATCATATTTACCATCACATTTTAATATTTATTCATTTAATTCTGCACAATTATTAATATTTTATTATTTATTGTGTGCAGGCCTCGAATTGTTATGTTAACAATAAATAAAGCCTAAAGAGCCCAAAAGCCCAGATCCAAGCCTATGTTTGAAGCCCAGGTGAAAAAACGCAAATACAAAGAGTCAAAATGCAAATACAAGGGCTGAAAGTTGCAAATATCAGAGATTAGGAAGGATAGACTTCTATCCAACCCTAAACACCTGCAGGATGAGAATAAAAGGCCAAGATAAGAAGAAAATTCGTGGGAGGAAGATTTGAAGAAATCTGGATTAAGGGTAACTTGATTACCAAGTTACCTCGAAAATCCAGATTTAAAAGGCCAGGATTACAATTCTAGAAGCAGAAGCCCACAGGGACGGACCAGGAGAGGCCACGAGCCAAAGCGCGTGGCCAGACATCACCAAAGTGCCGCGGATCCGCGGCAAAAGCCGCGGAAACGCGGCACTTTGATCTCATCCAGATCCCAATTTTCGTGGGCAGTTTTGTCTGGGACTCTGTAGCCTTCTGCACCTATAAATATCACCTGCAGTGCAACGCAAAGGGGGTCCAGCGTCCAGAGAAGAGCCAAGGGCCAAAATTAGGGTTTCTTCTAGGTTTTCTTTTGTAAATTAGGGTTTCTTTTCTTTTTATTTTCAAGAGAGAGAGAGGATTATATTGAGCGTGACACCGATGTATCTTCTTTTCTCTGCCATTGATTAAAGCAATAAAGGTAATTACTTTTCTTTTTGTTCTTTATTCTTATGTGTTATTTTTATTTTGTTTTTCTTTTCTTTTTCTCTGTGATCTTGTGGTTGTTGATGAACATGTAAGTGGATTCCATAAGCACGTATAACTAAGCTCTGTGAGAACCAGCGATAGTTCATGAAGACGTCTCCTCCAAGCTACACATCACTTCGTACTTGAGTATGCTTGACGATATAATGTGCACAGGGATTGAGATCGATCTTATGATCTATTCGTGGAACGCCTCCTAAAGCAAGGTAGAACATGTAAGGTTTTCACGTTCTTTCTTCAACCAATCTCAAGTAAGTTTTCTTTTCTTTTTGTTTCTTTTCTTTTCTTTTTGTAGATTAAATCCACATCTTCCACAATTCTTTTCTTCCATCCATTGTAAATACCACCCATTGTAAATACCACCATTTAACTAATAAAAATAAAAGCTTTAGAGTATAACTTGCTTAACGCTTCTATCGCAGTCCCTCCTTGAGGATCACGACCCGCATAGCCCTGCTACCGCGGATTAGAACTGATTCCTCGCACGATCTATTCTTAATCTAATATTCTAATTTTGTGTGCAGGAAAAATCAGTCAACAAATTGGCGCCGTTGCCGGGGAGGGACGGTAAGTTATCTCTAAAACAAAAAAATTTAATTTTTAACTAATTCTTTATTCTTTTCTGTTTGCAGGTTTGGAGAACAGGAAACAGAAACTTATCGCAGCAGTGGACATATAGCTATCCTGTGTCTCTGCCCTCGAAGGCAGAGCACGAGGACCTGCAACTTTGCCGCGGAAACGCGGCCAGAGCCGCGGATCCGCGGCAATTGCAGTGAACTACTCACTGAATTTTTTTGCAGGTCTCTGTAAATTAAAATACTGCTTACTGATATATTCTGTTTTGTTCTGTGATACACCTGTAAATTGCTAATAATTCAACAGTAAAATATTGATTGTTAAAAATAAAATTTGATTAGACGTTTGCATATTAGGCACGTGTCTTTTCAATTATTTTTATTTACTGTTGAAGAGTGCTGGAGACGCAAGGTACGTACGCATTGCATGTAGAATAGGACTCATCTCTTGGTTGATTTTCTGCTTTGAGTGAATTCTATCTATTTATCTTGTACACTTGCACTAATTCATCTTAAGGGCATAACCCATTAACAAGATAAGGTGGGGATTTCATCACCCTTCCTTAGCCCAAAATCATATCCCAAGCACTCACTAACCCAAGCCTAACATAAAAATTAGTAGACATTGGCCCTAGGGACATCTCGGACTCAATAGGAGATTATCCTAAGGGGGAACGGTGTTGGAAGTTGACTCCTGCCAAATCAGTGTCTAGGAAGGGGATTGAGGGCCGAAAGCCCGAAGTGTGGTGGTTATTTAATTAAGGAACGTCTTTGACGGAAAATCTCCCACCACTCTTGCCCCGACCTGGCTGATTAACTTGTGGTCAAAGTCTGCACCCTACCTCCCGTGGACAGTCTAACCAGTTAGGAGTCATCTAGGTCATAGGTCTACCCTAACTTAGGTTAGAATTTTTCTTTTTGTTTGTTGTGTTT
Source organism: Agave tequilana (assembly GCA_038442645.1). Classification (NCBI taxonomy): domain Eukaryota; kingdom Viridiplantae; phylum Streptophyta; class Magnoliopsida; order Asparagales; family Asparagaceae; genus Agave; species Agave tequilana. Next base: position 174,001 of record JAVJIF010006040.1, on the reverse strand, counting down.
GTGTTGGTGTGATATGGCATATAAGAATAATTCCAATTTTAATTCATATTACACCCCTAACTATTATTCGGATATTACCAACCCGGCATACTCTAACTTTGACCAATCTAGTGTGCCGGAATGGTCTTATCCGAATGAATATAACCCACACCCCCCATCTTATGACTATAATTTCCATAATAATTTCAACTCGTCACAGAGTTCATGGGGTTTCGAGTCCCCCGAGTCCAATTCTCAACCAAATTGTCCTCCATATCCATCTAGTCCACATTCTTTCAATGATTTATACTTAGATCCACCAATTCATAATAGACTACCATCTATTGGGGAAATGATAAGTATGCATAAGTCCAAGCAACAATCACCATCAATCTTAGATAGGATGATGCGTGAGTCCACCGACTCACAATTTCATCATGATGACACTTCATCTTTTCAAGACCAATCAGAACAAGATGATCCTATCGACTATAAAGAGATGCTAGCTGCCATGACTGAGGCTCAATTAGCCCGTGATCATGACATAGATTTGATGGTTCAAGCTTTACATGCTCACAGTTCGGCCGTTTCTGCTTTCATTGACCACTCACTTAGAGCCGACGAACCAAGTTGCTGTGGACAACAAGATTCTAATTCAGTACCATCATGTGAACTTGCCGAAACTCCAATTCTTGATAACTTGGCAAGTTTTTCCTTTCCTGAATTAGAACTTGAGCTTGAATATGATCATGATCTTCCACTTGATGATTCAATTTTATTTCCTGATCCAATAATGACTCCAGTGTCTCCACCTGATTTCACTTTTCCTGAGTCAACATTGGATCCTATTCCAATTCATTATGAAATTGAATCACCCATTTTAGATGATCATATTGAATTTGACCTAGATTCTCACAATCTCTTTACTTCTGAAATTGATTGTACAATTCTGACGGACGATGTTGACCTTAGTTTTGAAGAATTGTATGGCGATGAGCTAGAATTCCTTAATATTGGAAGTAAAGAGATATCATCCATATTAGGTCACATTCCATTGTGGGAAGAAGATTGTGGACTTGAGTTTCAATTTCTTGACTTGGACCCAATTCTTGAACCTAACCCGACTCCTGAGCCCTTACTTGATTTGAGCATCTTCCCTGAGTCGGTATTCGTTCCCGCACCTATAATGTCCAAGTCAATAATTCCATCCTTTCATTCTCCATTTTGGGACAAGGAGGTTGAGACAATTAACTCTGAAACTTATTATGAAATTTGGAAATTCGATGGGGTGGAAAATTTTAAAAATAATTATACATATATTTTTGTGGGTTATGTAAGGAAAGTTTCTGGTGGGTTCCACCAAATTATCTGTTATCTTGATTGGGCCGCATTTCGTGGACCAATTAGACCACCTCCGGAACCACCACCCTAAGGTAACTTCCGCCTTCCCTTGTTCTGTTTCATGCATATATGCATTCATTCATACATTGAGGACAATGCATGAGATAAGTATGGGGGTGGGCTTTACTAACATACTAACATAGGTAGACACTAACAAAATTTGCTAAAAAAAAAAAAAAAAAAATGTTATAAAAAGGAAATATTTGACTTATTTTGAAAGAAATCTAAGTTAGTTTTAAGGATTAGGAAAATCATGATTAGGATTTCTAAAAACTTGGTCAAAATAAATAAATTGTTTAATTTTTAGGTATAGGAGAGAAATTGAATAAATAATTAGTCTTGATTTTTACCTTAATGAAATGTGCATACCAAATGCATATCTAGGATTCTAAGACAAAGACCTTGTGCCTCATAAAAAAAAAAAGAAAAAAAAAAATCACCAATTAAGCTGATACATGTGCCTCAAGAAGCATAAGTATTCATGCCTAAAGGTGAGTAAATAAAATAAAGTCCTTACTTTTGGGGCCTAGTTCACTCGAATTTGAGTCCGCGGGGTGTTTTCTCACCTGGTGCCCTAAGACCGACCGGTTTGGGAGTCACCGACTTTAAAGTTCGCTACATGGGTGGATTAGAAAGTCCGAGGGAACTAAGGAAAAATTACTTATATGTATTAACATATCTAATAATCAATTAGTTAGGTATGAGGGCCTCAAGAAGCCTTGATACTTATACGAAAGAAAATTAGATGAGTTATACATGCCAAAAAAAAAAATATATATATATATATATATATATATATATATATTAACACATCTAATAATCAATTAGTTAGGTATGAGGGCCTCAAGAAGCCTTGATACTTACACGAAAGAAAATTAGATGATGTTATAAAAATAATAATGAGGCATGAGAGTCCAAGTTAAGGAATTCCTAGATTCACAAGGGTGCATATGATTTTTGGTAACGAAAAAGACTATATTAGAAATTCAATTTTAATCCTTACCTAAAATGAATAACAATTGACTTTATAAAGACTAGGTTTGAAGAATGAATAAAAATGAGGATCCTAAAACTTATAGACTACTTAGTCTCTTCAATAATAATTCAAATATTTTCCTTTTTATGGATTTTGTGGGTGCAATCCGCTGAAAACCCTCACGAGACAACACTCGTCCTCTAGGGTAACCTAGAGGTTTAACGGCTTGTTGCACGTGCTAAGTGCAATCGTGATTCCTACGAAAGTGAGTTAGGTTAGATTAACTTTTCATTTCTTTTTCTTTTTCTTTGTTTTTACTCGAGGACGAGCAAAAAGATAAGTGTGGGGGTGTGATTGGTAGTCAAAAGTGCATTTTTATCATCATATTTACCATCACATTTTCATATTTATTCATTTAATTCTGCACAATTATTAATTTTTATTATTTATTGTGTGCAGGCCTCGAATTGTTATGTTAACAATAAATAAAGCCTAAAGAGCCCAAAAGCCCAGATCCAAGCCCATGTTTGAAGCCCAGGTGAAAAAGCGCAAATACAAAGAGTCAAAATGCAAATACAAGGGCTGAAAGTTGCAAATATCAGAGATTAGGGAAGGATAGACTTCTATCCAACCCTAAACACCTGCAGGATGAGAATAAAAGGCCAAGATAAGAAGAAAATTCGTGGGAGGAAGATTTGAAGAAATCTGGATTAAGGGTAACTTGATTACCAAGTTACCTCGAAAATCCAGATTTAAAAGGCCAGGATTACAATTCTAGAAGCAGAAGCCCACAGGGACGGACCAGGAGAGGCCACGAGCCAAAGCGCGTGGCCAGACATCACCAAAGTGCCGCGGATCCGCGGCAAAAGCCGCGGAAACGCGGCACTTTGATCTCATCCAGATCCCAATTTTCGTGGGCAGTTTTGTCTGGGACTCTGTAGCCTTCTGCACCTATAAATATCACCTGCAGTGCAACGCAAAGGGGGTCCAGCGTCCAGAGAAGAGCCAAGGGCCAAAATTAGGGTTTCTTCTAGGTTTTCTTTGTAAATTAGGGTTTCTTTTCTTTTTATTTTCAAGAGAGAGAGAGGATTATATTGAGCGTGACACCGATGTATCTTCTTTTCTCTGCCATTGATTAAAGCAATAAAGGTAATTACTTTTCTTTTTGTTCTTTATTCTTATGTGTTATTTTTATTTTGTTTTTCTTTTCTTTTTCTCTGTGATCTTGTGGTTGTTGATGAACATGTAAGTGGATTCCATAAGCACGTATAACTAAGCTCTGTGAGAACCAGCGATAGTTCATGAAGACGTCTCCTCCAAGCTACACATCACTTCGTACTTGAGTATGCTTGACGATATAATGTGCACAGGGATTGAGATCGATCTTATGATCTATTCGTGGAACGCCTCCTAAAGCAAGGTAGAACATGTAAGGTTTTCACGTTCTTTCTTCAACCAATCTCAAGTAAGTTTTCTTTTCTTTTTGTTTCTTTCTTTTCTTTTTTGTAGATTAAATCCACATCTTCCACAATTCTTTTCTTCCATCCATTGTAAATACCACCCATTGTAAATACCACCATTTAACTAATAAAAATAAAAGCTTTAGAGTATAACTTGCTTAACGCTTCTATCGCAGTCCCTCCTTGAGGATCACGACCCGCATAGCCCTGCTACCGCGGATTAGAACTGATTCCTCGCACGATCTATTCTTAATCTAATATTCTAATTTTTGTGTGCAGGAAAAATCAGTCAACAATAATAAAAAGAAAACCAAAGTTATGTTAGAACCTTCCCCCACGCCTATCTCATGCATTGTCCTCAATGTATGAATTAATGCATAAATGCATGAAAAAGAAGAACGGAAAGAAAAATATTACCTTAAGGTGGTGGTTCTGGTGGTGGTCTGATTGGCCACGAAATGCGGCCCAATCTAATTTGCGTGGAGTTCAGAGGAACCCACCAGAAACTCTCTAATATAACCCACTAAAATGATGTATATATAAATGATTTTAATTAAGAAGCTTACCCCATCTAATTTTCAAATTTCAAACTAATTTTCAAGTCATTATTATCGACACCTCTGTCCCAAAATGGAGTATGAAAAGATAGAATGATTGATCTGGAATTAGGAAGAGCATAAACTACAATCGACTCAGGAAAATGACTGAAGTCAAGTAAAGGTTCAGGAGTCAAAATTTGTTCAGGAAATGGGTCCAAATCAAGAAGTTGAAACTCAAGTCCACGTTCATTTCCTCACAATGGAATGTAACTTTCTAAGATTGGTGATTCAAGCTCAAGAATGACAGGTATGGGCATCAGGGTTCTAACATAACTTAGGTTTTCTTTTTATTATTAAAAAAAAATTTATTATTAACATTTCTTTACTTTAAAAATTTTTTGAAAATAGAAACAATATTTTGACATATTTTTGTAAGAAATTAAGTCAATTTTAAGGAATAGGAGAATCATAATTAGGATTTCTTATGCTTGGTCAAATAAGATTATTTGTTTGATTTCAAGGTTAGGAAGAAAATTTGTGAAAGTAATTTAGTCTTGATCTTTATCTTGATAATATATGCATGCTTTATACACTTACACAACTAGAGTTCAAAATAATGATTCTTATGCCTTATTTAAAAAAGAAAAGGAATATATATATATGTATATAAATCCTCTGATTAAGCTGGGTATTTGTGCCTCATAAAGATTAAGTATTCACGCCTAAACGCAGTTGATATAATAAAATTCTTAGTTTTATGGCCTTGTTTGCTCAAGTCCATAAGTCCTTGGGGTGTCTTCTCACCTGGTGCCCTAAGACCATTCAGTTTGGGAGTCACCGATTAAAAGCTCGTTATATGGGCAAATTAGAAAGCCTAATAAAACTAAGGAAAATACCACCAAAAATAAAAAAATAAATAAATAAGGCATAAGAGTTAGAATTAAAGAACCCTTAGTCAAAATTTCAAAGTCACGAAGGTGCGTATGACTTAGGGTAAAGTAATAGAGTAGATGAGAAGTACAATTTGACTCCTTACTTTGATTGATAATAAATTTTTGAATAGAGACTAAGTTTAGGAATGAAAAATTCGGTTTTCCTATACCATATAGATTATTTAAACTCTTAGAATAATATTTTAAATATTTTCTCTTTCAAAATGTATTTTCAAAATACTAACACTTTGTTTCTCTTTCTTTATGAATTTTGTGGGTGTAATCTACTGAAAGCCCTCACGAGACAAAACTCATCCTCTAGGGATAACTTAGAGGTTTAATGGCCTGTTGCACATGCTCAGTGCAATCGCGTGACCTGCGAAAGTGGTCTAATAATTTCTTAGGCTTAAATTTAGATACTTTTCTCAAGGACGAGCAAAAGATAAGTGTGGGGGGTGATTGCCCACATTTTTTTCATTATTCTTTATTACATTTCCACATTTATCATGTAATAAATTTGCTAAATTTCTTATCTTAAATATCTATTTTGCAGAAGATAATTATGGGGAGAAAGAGGATAAAATCAAATAAATATCATTTAAATTCAGATTTAACTTGATCTATTTGGTTAGAGGAGGATGATCTCAAATTCACTTGGTTAAATTCAGTTTTTGGTGAATCAAATAATTAAAACTAAAGATCAACTGAGGATAACGTCAAATTTAGAGACAAAATTCAAAATTCAAAGGGACAAATAGATAGAGAGAAGATCAACGGATTAAATGAAGCAATTTTGACTCGGATTCTGACTGGATACATTTTAGTATTTGAATCATAACTTTCGCTACTGAAACTAAAATCTGATGATTCAACATGATCCAAAAAGATGACTTAAAGAGCTACAATTCTAAGTTGATTACTATCTCTAATTCTATCATTTGATAAATTATATTCATCAATCAACACGCCAACAGATCAGACCTGAATATCCACATCAAATCAAGTTTGAAGATAAGGGAAGGATTCAAATTCAGAAATACCAGCTTCCCTTATTTTCATATTCCTCTACACTTTGCATTTCTCCTATAAATACTTGCAATCTCAAAGGCAAAAGGAGCGATCAAGCAGAGATAGGTTCTTAGGCCAATTTTTTCATTTTTTTAGTGTAGGTTTTTATTTTTATTTTTATGTAATTTTTTATTTCTTTGTAAGCATAGATTAGACTGAGATTCATGTAAGCAAAAGAGAGCGACCTATGTTGAGAGTGACATCGATGCAACCTCCTCCTTTCTTTCATCGTTTCTACAAGTAATCAAAGTAACATCTTCATGCTTTTCTTGTTATATGTTCTTCCTCTATTTTTACTTTTTCTCTTTTGGTTTGATGAATGTCCAAGTGAACCTCAAAGTATCAATATAGCCATGTTTGTGTGAGCGCCACCGATATTTCATGATGATGTTCTCCTCCTCAAGATGCCGTATCATTTTATTTTTGTTCATCTTGATGATGTAATGCGAATAGGGACTGAGCTCGATCTTTTGGGTTATGTGTTGATCGCTTACGAAGTAAGATAAAACATGCAAGGGTTCCAGGTAAATCATCAACCAGAGGAGGTAAGTATTTCTTTTTAGTTTTTTCTTTATTTTCTTTTATTTTAGTTTAGATCACCAGCACCACAATCTTCAACTCTTTTATCACTCTTTTTAATTTCTTTGTATAGATCCATTTCCATTTTCACCACCTTCTCAAACTACACTTTCTTATTAACTCAACTGTAACTTATTTTTTTTCTTTTAAAGAACTGAAAGAAGATCTTTAACCATTCTTTGAAACCTAAAGGAGAACTTTACTAAAAAGCTTCCATCACTAGTCCCTCCTTGTGGATCACGACTCGCATAGCCGCTTGCCATCATGGTAGTATTGAGTACTTGCACATTCCATTCAAAAGTTCTAAAATTATGTATTCTTGTATGCAGGTAAAAACTCAATCAAATTTTGGCACCGTTACCGGGGAGGGACGGTAAGTTATTCTCTTTTTTTACATTTTGGTTAACTTTCTTCTTTGTCTTGGTGTACAGATTTAACAACAAATAAATTTTTGCTGCCGTGGATATATAAGTGGCCCTGGTCTCTGCTCTAGAAAGTATAGAGACCAGAAGCCTGATAGGTAGTAAAAAATGCATATTTATCACTATATTTACTATCACATTTTCATATTTATCCTACAATTATGCACTATTACTAATGTTTTAATTTAATGTGTGCAGGCCTTGAGTACTTAATTAAATAAAGAATAAAGCCAAAATGGAGCCCAGAAGCCCCAAAAAGCCCATGTGCAAGCCCAAGTGCCAAAGTTGCAATTATCATGTGCAAAATTTGCAATTACTAAAAGAAGAGGAAAGAGATAGACTTCTACTCAATCCTAATTACTTGCAGGACAAGGATAAAGATAAAAGGAGGAGAGTGCAAAGATAAAATTCGTTTTAAAGAGATTCAGATTAGGGTAACTTGCTTCCCAAGTTATCCCAAATTTCAAAATAAAGAGTCGGTACGCCAGAACTAAAAAGATATACCCAGATGGACGGACCAGAGGAGGCCACGTGCGAAAGCGCGTGGCCAGAGACCACACTATGGCCGCGAAAACGCGGCCATAGCCGCGTTTCCGCGGCATTATGGACGAGTTTGGTGATAAGGTTTCGTGGGAGAGTCGTACCAGGACTCTACTTCTTCCATCTCCTATAAATACCCCTGCAGAGAAACAGAGAAGGGCATCCAGTGGAGTACAGAAACAAATTAGGGTTTTCTTAGGTTAAATTTTTAGATTGTAACTTAGGTTTTTTCTATTTTTCTTTTATGTAATTATTATGTAACTGAGAGGAGAGACGAGTTTCATGGAGGAAGGAGATCAAGCTTGTACTGAGGTGACATCGGTGTAAGTAAATCTTTTCTTCCATTGTTATAAGAATCAAATCGAAGTTTCTGTTTCTTCTTTACTCTTGTTTTGTTTATTTTCCTCTGAAGACTTGCAATCCAAGAGAATCCGATAGCTTCGAGACTGCTTAGCTGTTGAAGTGCCCTTGATGGCCTATGGTGATGAACAAACCTTCTCTTGTTAGTATAGTTTGTCCTTTTTATTCGTAGTGTAGATCGAGAGAAGGGGGAAGATCCTATACGCCATGCTTGATTGCCTTCAAATACAAGGTAAGTCGTCGCAACGGATCAAAGGTAAACAGGCGCAGAAGAGGTAAGTATGATTTTTAGTTTTTAGTTTTCTTTCTTTTATTTCTTTAGTTTAGATCACCAACACCAACAACACCCAATTCAATTTCTTGTATAAAATCTAACCCAAGCCCAACTAAAAATGAGTAGACGTTGGCCCTAGGGACATCTCGGACTCAATTAGGCGATTATCCTAAGGGGGAACGGTGTTGGAATTTGATTCCTACCAAATCAGTGTCTAGGAAAGGGAATGAGGGCCGAAAGCCCGAAGATTGGTGGTTATTTAATTAAGGAACGTCTTTGACGGAAAACCTCCCACCAATCTTGCCCTGACCTGGCTGATTAGCTTGTGGTCAAAGTCTACATTATACCTCCCGTGGACAGTCTAACCAGTTAGGAGTCGTCTAGGTCATAGGTCTACCTAACTTAGGTTAGAATTTTTTCTTTTTTGTTTGCTTATTTGTTGTTTTTTTTTTTTTTGTGCTTTATTGTGTGATATGGCTTATAACAATAATTTTTCAAATTTTAATCCATATTACACACCAACCTCTTTTTTGGATATTACCAACCCGGCATATCCTAACTTTAACCAACCTAGTGTGCCGGAGTGGTCTTATCCGAATGAATATAACCCATGCCCCCCATCTTATGACCATAATTTCCACAACGATTTCTACTCTTCACAGAGTCCATGGGGATTCACCTCCCCCGAGTCTAATTTTCAACCAACTTGTCCTCCTTATCCACCTTGTCCACAATATTTCCAAGATTCATACTCAGATCCACCAGTTCAAAATAGAAACCATCTATCTTGGAAATGATGAGTATGCATGAGTCCAAGCAACAATCACCATCAATCTTGGATATGATGATGCGTGAGTCTAAGCAACAATCACCGAATCTGACTGACTTACAATTTCATCATTATTGTCACAACAACACTTTATCTTTTCAAGTCCTATCACAACAAAATGATGAACCTATCGACTATGAAAAGATGCTTGAAGTCATGACTCAGGCCCGAATCGCTCGTGATCATGAAATAGATATGATGGTTCAAACTTTACGTTCTCACCGTTCGGCCATTTCTGATATCGCTAACCATTCTCTTAGAGCCGAAGAATCACGTTGCTTTGGAAAACAAGATTCTATTTCAGTACAATCATTTGAACTTGCCCAAACTCCAAATTTTGAAAATGACATTGACAGTTTGGCAAGTTATTCCTTTCCTGAAATTGAACTTGAAAATGAATATGATCATGAACCTCAACTTAGTGACTCAATTTTACTTCCTGATTCAATAATGACTCCGGTGTGTCCCCCTGATTTCAATCCTTTTCCCGAGTCAACATTGGATCCTGTGCCAATTCATCATGAAATTGAATCACCCATTTTTAATGATCATATTGAACTTGATCAATTTTATAATTTTGAAAGTCCCATGGATAAATTGGCAAGTTCTAATTTTTATGACATTGAACTCAATAAGAAATGTGACCTAGATTCTCAAATCTGTGATCAAGTTCAAATTCCCGAATCATTATTGACTCCTGTTTTGTTACCCGACTTAGGTAATATTTTAGAGTCAGTTTTAATTCCCACACCTCTCATTCCTGAACTTGAATCACCAATATTAAGTCACATTCCATTGTAGGAAAATGATTGTGGACTTGAGTTTCAACTTCTTGATTTGGACCCACTTCTTGAACCAAGCTCGACTCATGAACCTTTACTTGATTTAAGTTACTTTCCTGAGGCGATATTCGTTCCCGTACTTCTTAAGTCCAAGTCAATCCTTCCATCTTTTCACACTCCATTTTGGGACAAGGCGGTTGACACAATTGACTCTGAAAATAACTATGAAATTTGGAAATTAGATGGGGAGGAATTTTTAAAAAATGTTCATACAGACATTATTGTAGTGGGTTATACAAGAAAGATTTCTGGTGGGTTCCTCCGAATTCCACGAAAAGTAGATTGAGTCGCATTTCGTGGACCAATTAGACCACCACCGGAACCATCACCTTAAGGTAATATTTTTCTTTCCTTTCTTCTTTTTCATGCATACATACATTCATTAATACATTGAGGACAATGCATGAGATAGGTGAGGGGGAGGATTTACTAACATACTAACATAGTTAGATACTAACCCCCCCCAAAAAAAGGGACAATATTTTGACTTATCTTTTGAAAGAAATCTAAGTTAGTCTTAAGAATTAGGAAAATCATGATTAGGATTTCTAAAAACTTGGTCAAAATAAATAAATTGTTGAATTTTTAGGTATAGGAGGAAAAATTGAATAAGTAATTAGTCTCGATTTTTGCCTTAATGAAATGTGCATACCTAATACACTCACACATCTAGGATTCTAAGACAAAGACTCTTGTGCCCTATAAAAATAATAGTAAAAAAAATTTTAAAGAAAAAAATTCACTAATTAAGCTGGATACATGTGCCTCAAGAAGCATAAGTATTCACGCCTAAAGGTGATTTTATAAATAAAGTCCTTAGTTTTGTGGCCTAGTTCACTTGAATCCTTAAGTCCGTAGGGTGTTTTCTCACCCAGTGCCCTAAAACCGACCGGTTTGGGAGCCACCGACTTTAAGTTTGCTACATGGGTGGATTAGAAAGCCTAAAAAAACTAAGAAATATTATATATGTATTAACACATCTAATAGTCAATTAGTTAGGTATGAGGGCCTCAAGAAGCCTTAATACTTACACGAAAGAAAATTAGATGAGTTATACATATTAAAAAAAGAAAAAAAAAAAAAAGAAAATAAAATAATCATAATAATAATAAAGAGGCATAAGAGTCCAAGTTAAGAATTCCTAGTAAAGATTCACAAGGATGCATATGACTTTTGGTAATGAAAAAGACTATACAAAATTCAATTTTGATCCTTACCTAAAATGGATAACAATTTACTATATAAAGACTAAGTTTAAGAATGAATAAAAATGATAATCCTAAAAACTTATAGATTACTTAGTTTCTTCAAACATATTTCAAATATTTTCCTTTTTATGGATTTTGTGGGTGTAATCCGCTGAAAACCCTCATGAGACAACACTCGTCCTCTAGGGTAACCTAGGGGTTTAACGGCTTGTTGCACGTGCTAAGTGCAACCGTGATGCCTACGAAAGTGAGTTAGAATAGATTAGTTTTTCTTTTCTTATTCTTTTTGATTTTTACTCGAGGACGAGCAAAAAGATAAGTGTGGGGGTGTGATAGGTAGTAAAAAATGCATATTTATCACTACATTTACTATCATTTTTAATATTTATTCCTACAATTATGCACTATTACTAATGTTTTATTATTTAATGTGTGCAGGCCTTGAGTAATTAATTAAATAAAGAATAAATCCTAAATGAAGCCCAGAAGGCCCAAAAAGCTCATGTGCAAGCCCAAGTGCCAAAGTTGCAATTATCATGTGCAAAATTTGCAATTACTAAAAGAAGAGGAAAGAGATAGACTTCTACTCAATCCTAATTACTTGCAGGACAAGGATAAAGATAAAAGGAAGAGAGTGCAAAGATAAAATTGTTTTAAAGAGATTTGGATTTAGGGTAACTTACTTCCCAAGTTATCCCGAATTTTCAAAATAAACAGTCGGTACGCCAGAACTAAAAGATATACCCAGATGGACGGACCAGAGGAGGCCACGCGCGAAAGCGCGTGGCCAGAGACCACACTATGGCCGCGGAAACGCGGCCGTAGCCGCGTTTCCGCGGCATTATGGACGAGTTTGGTGATAAGGTTTCGTGGGAGAGTCGTACCGGGACTCTACTCTTCCATCTCCTATAAATACCCCTGCAGAGCAACAGAGAAGGGCGTCCAGTGGAGTAAGAAACAAATTTAGGGTTTTTCTTAGGCTAAATTTTTAGATTGTAACTTAGGTTTTTTTTATTTTTCATTTATGTAATTATTATGCAACTGAGAGGAGAGACGAGTTTCATGGAGGAAGGAGATCAAGCTTGTACTGAGGTGACATCGGTGTAAGTAAATCTTTTCTTCAATTGTTATAAGAATCAAATCGAAGTTTCTGTTTCTTCTTTACTCTTGTTTTTGTTTATTTTCCTCTGATGACTTGCAATCCAAGAGAATCTGATAGCTTCGAGACTGCTTAGCCGTTGAAGTACCCTTGATGGCCTATGGTGATGAACAAACCTTCTCTTGTTAGTATAGTTTGTCCTTTTTATTCGTAGTGTAGATCGAGAAGGGGGAAGATCCTATACGCCATGCTTGATTGCCTTCAAAGACAAGGTAAGTCGTCACAACGGATCAAAGGTAAACAGGCGCAGAAGAGGTAAGAATGATTTTTAGTTTTTAGTTTTCTTTCTTTTATTTCTTTAGTTTAGATCACCAACACCAACAACACCCAATTCAATTTCTTGTATAAAATCAATTTTTCACCTTCTTAATTTATCATCTTCTTCCTAATTCAAACACTTTAGAGAACTTACTAAAAAGCTTCCATCGCTAGTCCCTCCCTGTGGATCACGACCCGCATAGCCACTTGCTATAGCGGTAGAATTGAGTACCTTGCACATCCTATTCTTAAATCTGAAATAGTATATTTTGTGTGCAGGTAAAATCTCAATCAAAGCCCTCAGATTTGCTACATTCCAGTGGCAACATGAGTGAACTATTAACCTGTATTTTTGCAGGTTGGCTGAGTTGCAAAACTGAAATTCTGTGGCTATTTATTTTCTTGTTTGTCTCACTGTATATAATTTCTAATCTCAACGGTAAAATGATGTTTTTTAAATGCTAAAAATTGTTTAAACTTTGCATTTAGGTACGTGTCTATTTCGTTTACATTTTATATTACTATTGAAGAGTGCTGGAGCAAAAGGTACGTATACATAGTATATAGTTTAAGAAATATTCTTGAGTGATTATTTGCTTATTGAATGTTACTTTTCTATATCATGCACATATTGCACTAAATTGATTCAAGGGCTTGTCCTATAAATAAGATAAGGTGGGGAAGTCATTACCCTCCCTAAGCCTACAAACAATCTCCTCATTCACTAACCCAAGCCTAACAAAAACTGAGTAGACGTTGGCCCTAGGGACATCTCGGACTCATATAGGAGACTGACCAAAGTGGAAAGTTGATTTGAATTTGACTCTTGCCAAATCAGTGTCTAAGGTTGGGGATTGAAGGGTGAAACCCGGAAGGTTGGTGGTTTGGCATAATTAGGCTCGTTGCTTAGGCATAGATACCTCCCACCGATCTTGCCCCTACCTGGCCGATTAATTTGTGGTCAGATTCGGCAATATACCCCCGTGGACAGTTTAACCAGTTAGGAGTCGTCTAGGTCTAAGGTTTACCTTAACTTAGATTAGATTTTTTTGTTTGTTTATTTGTTTTTGATAATTCTTGTGTGATATGGCTTATAATAACAATTTTTCCAATTTTGATGGTAATCTATATTTCACCCCATTTGACTCGGATAATTCCAACTAGATTTTTTACAATATGAACCAACCAAATACACCGAGTTGGACTTATCCGAATCAATATAACCCATGCCTCCAATCTTATGACCATAATTTTTGAAATAATTTCAACTCTTAACAGAGTCAATAGGGATTCACCTATCCCGAGTCCAATTTTCAACCAACTTGTCCTCCTTATCCACCTTGTTCAAAAGTTTCACAATATTCATTCCCCAGCAATAGTGCCAAAATTTGATTGAGTTTTTACCTGCACACAAGCATACAGAATTTCAGAACTTAAGAATGGAATGTGCAAGTACTCAATACTACCGCGACAGCAAGTGGCTATACGAGCCGTGATCCACAAGGAGGTGTTGGCCCGAAGGCCCATCACTCCAGTTTTGATGATGATCAACTCATGTAGTTATGTTTACTAATGATCTTGTGTTTAATTAGTGACAGATTTTTGATCAAGATCTTAGTTGATGCATAGCTTCAACAAAGGATTTGAAGTCATGTTTTGGAGCTAGCACGGTGTTTGGACCAAGTTAAGAAGCTTCAAGTGAAGACTTCAAGAAGATGAAGACTTGAGTCTAGGTTTGTTTTAGAAGATTTTATTTTTAGATAAAATGTAAAGGATAAAGTAGTTGGTGGATTGCTCAAGTGTATATACACACACACTCTTGGTTTAGTTTGTTTTTAGAAAAGATTTTCTATTTTAGAAAATACATGTTTGGATTTTGGTTTTTCAAGTTTACATATCTTTTATCCAAAATCATGTTTAGTGCTTAATGTCAAAAACATAGATATTTCACCATGTTTGTGTAGTGGATCATATCCACACACACTATGCTTTAATAGAGTTTAAATATCTTGTTTTTGTATTTGGAGATGTTTTGGAAAAACAAGTTTTAGAAAAACAAGTTTTGAAAAATACTGTTTTTAGTTTGAGCCATATTTTTCAAGTTACAAAAACAGTTCAAAACATTTGTAACTTGCCTTGATTTTGTGCAAGCATGTTTGTTTATCAAAGTATAACATCAAAACTATTTTTGTAGATTTTCTGTAAATTTATGGGATTTTATTTCAATCAAAGACCAAGTTTTTTAATCCCTAGTTCAGACCTGAAGCCAGCCGGTCGACCGACCCGGTCGACCAACGTGCACAGACGTGCACGCCAGTTCTGCAGGAGGGCTGGCCGACCGACCCGGTCGACCGTCCAGAGAGCTCTGCTCTCTGGAAAGGCCCCGGCCGACCGAGCGGTCGACCGGACAGAGAGACTTGCTCTCTGTATCCTAACTCGGTCGACCGGCCGGTCGACCGATGGCACAACGGTCTGAAATATGATCGTTGGCCGGTCGGCCGGACGGTCGACCAACAGGCCTGACAGACCCCAACGGCTACTTTTCCAGACTCTATAAAAGGGACATTTGGGGGCTGTTTTGATTAAGATTTTTGGAGACTTTTAGAGCCAGTTTTTCCTACTCATTTCAGAGGTTTTTCTCCACAAAATTGAGAACTAATACTTCCAATCAAAAGGGGAGTTTTATTAAGAGTGTTTTAAAAAGAGATTTCTTGAGTTTTCCTCCACTATCTCTTTTCTTGTTTTCTCACACAACACTTGAGCCATCCATTGCTATATCTACCTATAGGAGTTTGTTGTGAGAGGATTTTAGGTGATCAAGAGTTGTGATCACCAAAGTTCATCTTTGTTCCTTTGAGGAGGCGGACGTGTGTGTTAGCATTTGTTTCGTGTCCTAGTGAGGACTCGGTTGTTTCGAGTTCGGGTGCGAACTTGTTGTTTGAGGTGCGGCCTCGGCGAGCTAGTGAGCTCGCTATGTGTACGGGACTAGGGAGTCCGAGGGCTTGTAGGTGTTGCGGCACCGAGGAGTGATCCATTGGGATCAAACATAGTGGAAATCCTTCGTGTGTCGAAGGCGGGGATGTAGAGCAAGTGTGCTCGAACCTCGAAACAAATCTCTTGTGTTTGGGATTGCTCACTCTCTCTCTCTCTCTTTGTCTCTTATTTATATCTTGCATACTTTATTGTGTTTATCATTATATACATGATATACTTGTGTGCTTAATTGTTATACTTGCTTGGGTTTGTTTGCTAACACTTGTATTTAACCAAGAGAGCCAACGCGGCACCTCAACCCTTATCTAGGGGAATCTAGAGGAGTTTATCCAGAGCCCTTCACGGGGAATTCGGCAACACTCTTGTGTTATACGTGGTGTTTAGTGTAAGAAGTTTAATTAGGTCATAATAGTTTTAATTCCGCATTATTTGGCATTAAGTGACCATTAGATTAGCCATCACCTATTCACCCCACCTCTAGGTGACTTTACAGGAGGGACCAACGATGGAAGCTTTTTCGTATGGTCTCTTTTAGATTACAAAGAGTAGTTAAAGATCTTCTTTCAGGTCTTTAAAAGGAAAGAAAATAAGTTACAGTTGAGTTAATAAGAAAGTGGTAGATTGAGAAGGTGGAGAAATGGAAAATAGATTTATACAAAGAAATTAAAAAGAGGGATAAAAGAGTTGGAAGATTGTGGTTTTGGTGATCTAAACTAAAATTAAAAGAAAAGAAAGAAAAACTAAAAAGAAATACTTACCTCCTCTAGTAGATGACTTACCTAGAACCCTTGCATGCTTTACCTTGCTTCGGAGGTGATCAACGCATAACCAATAAATCGAGCTTAGTCCCCATCTGCATTACATCATTGAGACGAACAAGAATTAAATGATACGGCATCTTGAGGAGGAGAACATCATCATGAAATATCGGTGGCACTCACACAAACATGGCTATATTGATTCTTCGAGGTTCACTTGGACATTCATCAAAACTAAAAGAGAAAAAGTAGAAATAGAAGAAGAACAATAAACGACAAAAGCATGAAGCGTTACCTTTGATTACTTGTAGAAACGATGAAAGAAAGGAGGAGGTTACATTGGTGTCACTCTCAACATAAGTCTCTCTTACTTATATGAATCTCAGTGTAACCTATGCTTACAAAGAATAAAAAATTACATAAAAAAGAAAATAAAAATCTACACTAAAAAGAATGAAAAACTGGTCTAAGAATCTATCTCTGCTTGATCGCTCCTTTTGCCTTTGAGATTGCAGGTATTTATAGGAGAAATGCAGAGGGTAGAGGAGTATGAAAATATGAAAAACTAGTTATTTCTGAATTTGAATCCTCCCCTTATCTCCAAACTTGATTTGATGTGGATATTCAGTTCTGATCTGCAGCTTATTCAGTATTTGATGTTATCCTCAGCTGATCTTTAGTTTTAACCACTTGATTCACTAAAAACTAAATTTAAGCAATTGGATTTGGGATCATCCTCTTCTAACCAAATAGATCTAATTAAATCTTAATTTAATTGATATTTATTTGATTTTATCTTATTTCTCCCCATGATTATCTTCTGCAAAATAGACATTTAAGATAAGAAATTTATCAGATGTATTACATGATAATATGAAAAATATAATAAAAAATAATGCAATAAATGTATGCAATCATTGATGCTTGATTGTGGTTTAACCTGCACCAAAAAATACAAAATTTCAAAATACAAAATAAAAGTGCAAGCTCTCAATACTATCGCGATAGCAAGTGGGGGTTGTGATCCATAAGGAGGGACTAGCGATGGAAGCTTTTAAGCAAGTTCATTTCTTTTTGAGTTTACAAAAATATGTTAGGAATTTTTTCTCAGTTTTAGAAAAAGAAAACAAAAAAGTTAGGATAGAAGATGTGAAGAAGACGGCAAAAAAAGGATGATAATGATGTTGTTATTGTTATTTTATTTTCAAAAGAAAAGGAAAAACTAAATAAAGAGGAGAATGTTGGTTTTGGAGTAGAATTTTAAATTAAGAATTAAAAGAAAACTAAAAATTCTTACTTATCTCTTTAGTGCTCATATACCTTGGATCCGTTGCTACGACTTACCTAGTCTTTGAAGGCAATCAAGCATGGCGTGTATGAAATTACACCTAGAGGGGGGTGAATAGGTGTATACCTAATCAAATAAAAATTCTAATCAATTTCAATATGAAATAATGCAACCGATTACTGAAAACAAGACTTGAAGTCGAATTCCCCGTTAAGGGCTCCAAACTTCTCCTCGTGATTCCTCTAGATAAGAGTTGAGGTGCTCAATTGCTATCTTGTTGAGATAAGTATTGATCGATAAGAATAAGCGAATGAAAAACAAGTAAATAGAGACAATAAAGCAATCACAAACAAAAAGATTTGTTCCGAGATTCGAGCCACCGCTTTACGTCCCCGCCTTCACCGTCGTGAAGGATTTCACTATCCACTATTTGATCCTCCACAAAGAGACTTTACAACAAGAAATCACAATCACTCAGAGTACTCAACTCCCTAACTCAATTCTCTCCACAAGAGGCAACACAAAGCCAGTTGAGATAATAAGCTCTTGGTGATCAAGAGATAAACTTGAAGCTCAAGGATGTGAGAGTGAAAATCAGAAAAGAGAGATTTTAAGAGCAGAAAAACTCAATTAAAACTTTGAAAATAAGAGCACAAAAAAAACTTTAAAACTTTTTCTCTTTGAAAGCAAAAACTAGATTTTCAATAGAATTTGTTGCTATAAAATATTCAATCTCAATAACCCTTTGTATAAATTAAAAAAATACTTTTAGAATAATTTTACAAGGCCTAAAAAGAAAGAAATTGACCCTAGAAATTCAACTTTTCAAGTTTTAAAAGAAACATGTTTAAAAATAGTTTTAAAAGAGCTGGTCATTACTGTCAATCTGGCAGTAAATCGGCCGACCGACCATTCAAAAAAATTTGACGGTTGGCTCTCGGTCGACTGATAGGCCAACCGTTTTTAACTAAGACCAAACTAGTAGCACTCGATCGACCGAAATAAGGGACCATGGGCGGTCGACCGTAATAAGGGAACGATCAATCGGTCGGTCGACCAGGAATATGCACAACATGCACACCCCAATTGCCAGGGGTTCGGTCGACCGTACGGTTAACCGTTCTGGCCTGTAATAGGCACGGTCGACCCCCTTGTCAACCGACCAAGGTCAAAAACTGGGTCAAGGTAATTTTTTAAAGATAAAGAAAATTTTCAAATAATTTTTTTTTGATATTTTGGAAGAGAGAAGACATGTATAACCATAAGATACAAGTTCTAAACTGATAGAAATCTTTAAGAAAATGTTGAAAAAGTATCAAAATCAAATATGTCAAAACCATATGATTGAAACTTGAGATTGCAAAGAAAAAGTTAAAATCAAAGTTAAAGTTCTCAGTCTCAATTGTATCCGCTGCAGCAAGGGCCAAAGCGGGTCGATCCACAGGGAAGGATGCGATGAAAGCGTTTCAGACGATTTCTCTGTATTACTTAGATCAAAACAAAAGAGAGTGATTAGATTTGAATGATTTGATTGAAGATATGCAGTTTACTAATCTTCTACCACAACCCTTAGTGCAAGTCTTGAAAAGTGAATAATTTTGAAACAAGTAAAATCTATCCTAGGTTATTAATAGAAATTCAAGCAAGATAAATGATAATAGAATCTAACTAGTTTGCACTAATAAATATTCTACAAGTGTTCATCCTAACTTCTAAGTACAGCATAAGAAAAGTCTTATCTTAAGGTTATGTTGTCAAAGTACTTAAGCATGAATTTATGAAGAATTGTTTAGAGGTGTAGCCTAGATTAAAAAACTAACTATCAATTTAACCTTCAAGAAAACTGTTTTATACCTAGGGTTTCTAAAAGTGATTATAAATCCATCCACTTTCTAAACTACACTAGGGTTTTTTAAGAGATTAATAAATCACAAATTAAAATTAGTTATTCATCTCTTTTTTTCCAATTTTTTTTATTTTGTTTAATGTGAAGAATTGTGAAAGAGAGAAGAAAACAAATAAAAAGATTACAGCGTAAAACAAAATTAAATGACAAAAGTAAATGGCAAAGAAGAAAAGGTAACCTTTATTCGAATGTCACTTCCAAATACAATGCTTCTTTCCTCCTCCAAAATATGCTAAAAACGAAATAAAATTACAAAAAATTTGCAAAGAGAAAACCTAAAGAAAACCCTAAGTTCCAGTCTCTGATGTGCCCTCTCTGTTGCTCTGCAGGGATATTTATAGGAGATGGAAGAAGTAGAGTCCCGGTACAACTCCTCCACGAAAGCAGGTATTCCAACTCATGCACATGGCCGCAGAAACGGGGCTATGGCCGCGTTTTCGCGGCCTTAGCTTGGTCCCTGGTCACGCGCTTTTGCGCGTGGCCTCCTCTGATCCGTCCATCTGGGCATATTCTTCTAGATTTTGCATACCGACTCTTTATCTTGAGATTTTGGGATAACTTGGGAAGCAAGTTACCCTAAATCTAAATCTTGTAAAACGATTTTGTATCTTTGCACTCTTCTTCTTTTATTTTTAGTATTGTCCTTCAAGTAATTAGGGTTGAGTATAAGTCCATCCTTTTCCTCTTCTTTTAGCAATTAGGAGTTCTTTCTTATCCTTTCTTTTCTTCACTTAGATTTTAAATAAAGAGTTTAAAAATTCAAGTTTAGATTAGGTTAGATAATAAGAAACTTCTAAATTACTACAACTTTTGCACATGGGCTTGCACATGAGCTTTTTGGGCTTCTGGGCTTCATTCTTTTATTTAAATAATTACTCAAGGCCTGCACACATTAAATAATAAAACATTAGTAATAGTGCATAATTAAAAGAATAAATAGGAAATATGATAGTGAATGTGGTGATAAATATGCACTTTTTACTACCTATCACACCCCCACACTATATTTTTGCTCGTCCTCGAGTTAAAATCAAAAAAATAAGAAAAGAAAAACTAATCTAGCTAACTCACTTTCGTAGGAATCACGGTTGCACTTAGCATGTGCAACAAGCCGTTAAACCTCTAGGTTACTCTAGAGGATGAGTGTTGTCTCGTGAGGGTTTTCAGCGGATTACACCCACAAAATCCATAAAAAGAAAAATATTTGAAATATGTTTGAACAGACTAAGTAATCTATAAGTTTTAGGATTATCATTTTTATTCATTCTTAAACTTAGTCTTTATATAATAAATTGTTATCCATTTTAGGTAAGAATCAAAATTGAATTTTTATATAGTCTCTTTCGTTACCCTAAGTCATATGCATCCTTGTGAATCTTTACTAGAAATTCTTTAACTTGGACTCTCATGCCCCTTTTTTTATTAATTTTTTTCTTCTTTCTTTTTAATATGTATAACTCATCTAATTTTCTTTCGTGTAAGTATCAAGGCTTCTTGAGGCCCTCATATTTAACTAATTGATTATTAGATGTGTTAGTACATATATAAATAATATTTCTTAGTTTCTTAGGCTTTCTAATCCACCCATGTAGCGAACTTAAAGTCGGTGGCTCCCAAACTGGTTGGTTTTAGGGCACCTGGTAAGAAAACACCCCACGGACTCAAATTCGAGTGAACTAGGCCACAAAACCAAGGACTCTATTTATAAAATCACCTTTAAGCGTGAATACTTATGCTTCTTGAGGCACATGTATCCAGCTTAATTAGTGAATTTCTTTATATTATTTATTATTTTATTATTATTATTATTATTACGAGGCACAAGAGTCTTTGTCTTAGAATCCTAGATATGCATTAGGTATGCACATTTCATTAAGGTAAAAATCAAGACTAATGACATATTCAATTTTTCCTCCTATACCTAAAAATTCAACAATTTATTTATTTTGACCAAGTTTGTAGAAATCCTAATCATGATTTTCCTAATTCTTAAGACTAACTTAGATTTCTTTCAAAAGATAAGTCAAAATATTGTCCTTTTTATTTTTTTATATACCTTTTTTTATATTTTTTTATATATAATTTTATTTTTTTATTGTTATGTTAGAACAAATAAAAAAATGTTATTATTTTTTTATAATATTTTTTAAAATTTTATTATTATTTTTTTATTTTTACATTTTACCCTTACATTAAGATGAACAAGAATGAAATGATACGGCATCTTGAGGAGGAGAACATCATCATAAAATATCGGTGGTACTCACACAAACATGGCTATATTGATGCTTCAACGTTCACTTGGACATTTATAAAAACCAAAAGACAAAAAGTAGAAATAGAAGAACATATAAACGAGAAAAGCCTGAAGATGTTACCTTTGATTACTTGTAAAAACGATAAAAGAAAGAAGGAGGTTACATCGGTGTCACTCTCAACATAAGTCTCTCTCTTACTTATATGAATTTCATGTCTAACCTATACTTATAAAGAAATAAAAAATTACATAAAAAAGAAAATAAAAACCTACACTAAAAAGATTGAAAAACTGGCCTAAGAACCTATCTCTGCTTGATCGCTCCTTTTTCCTTTGAGATTGCAGGTATTTATCAGAGAAATGCAGAGGTTAGAGGAGTATGAAGATAGGGGAAGCTGGTTATTTCTAAATTTTAATCCTCCCCTGAAATCATCTAGGGGTTGAATAGGTTACTAGTTAAACTAATGATGAATTAATGTAGAATTAAAACTATTTAAGCATACTAAAAACTATTATGTTAAACACACAAGGTATAACCTAAGAGTGTAGCCGAATTCCCAGTGAAGGGCTCTGGACTATCCCCTCAAGATTCCTCTAGATAAGAGTTGAGGTGCCACTTTAGCTCTCTTAGTTGAATACAAGTGTGACCAAACAATCCCAAGCATATATCAAGTTGAGCACAAGATATATCAAGCATATAAAGATAAAGGCAATGTAAGCAAGCAAGATATAAACACAAGTGAGACATACAGAGGCAATCACAAACACGGGAGATTTGTTTTGAGGTTTGAGCACCCTCGCTCTGCGTCCCCGCCTTCAACACTTCGAAGAATTTTCACTATAAACGATCCCACCAGATCACTCGGTGCCGCAACACCTACAACGAGTTCACACTAGAACTTCTAGGACTCACTAGTCCCTCTCTTGTTCCAGCAAGAACTGCACACTGCAAGCACACTAGCTTGCCAAGGCCGCACCTCTACACCGAGCTCTCACTAGAACTCGAAACAATGCGAACCGTAAGTCCGCCTCCTCAAATATAAGAATGAACACTTGGTGATCTAAACACTTTGATCAGCTAAAAACATGCTCACGACTGCTCTCCTATAGGATGGATATAGCAATGGAAAGCTCAAGTATGTGTGAGAAAAATAAGGATTGATTTGGTGGTGAAAAACTCAAGAAATCACTTTTAAAACTCTTAATAAAATCTCATTTTTATATGGAAGTATTTGGCTCTAAATCAAGTAGAGATAAACACTTAGAAGTGCAAGAAAAACTATCTTGAAAACCCACTTTAAATCTTGTAGAAAACAGTCCAAGGGGTCCCCAATATATAGGCCTCCAAAAACTAGTCGTTGGGGACAAACACAGCAGGAAATCCTGCTGTCAGTCGACCGACCAACGGTCAGATTTCTGAACGTTGTGCCAGTGGTTGTCTGGCCGGTCGACCGCGGCCTGGATACAGAGAGCAATAGCTCTCTACTGGTCGACCGCCCGGTCGACCGGGGCCATTTCCAGAGAGCAAAACTCTCTGGCCGTCGACCAGCCCTCCAGCCAAACAAAGCCATGCACGTTTGTGTACGTCGGTCGACCGCGCCGATCGACCGACCTCGTGCTCGGTCGACCGGCAGAAGGCCAAAAAATTATTTTTTTAGGGAATAAAAACTCGGTCTTTTTCATTCAATAAAATCTCATAAATTCTCATAAAAAAACAAAAATAAGTTCAGTGATATACTTTAATATACAAACATGTTTAAGTAAAATAAAAACATGTTACAAACATTTTGAACTATTTTTGCAATATGAAAGTTTTGCCTTAAACAAAAATCTGTTTTTTCAAATTGATTTTTCCAAAATTTTTCCAAATACAGAAAGAAGATTTTCTAAACACTTTTGAAGCTTAGTGTGTATGGATATGATCCACTACACATTTAAGATAATATATCTATGTTTTTGACATTAAGCTCTAAAATAAGTTTGATAAAACACATGTATATTTCTAAGCTTAAAAAATCAAAACAGTATTTTTCAAAATAAAAACTCTTTTATGAAAACACATCTAAATCATGTGTGTGAGTGTATATGTACTTGAGCAATCCACCAACTAATCTATCATTTACATTTTATCTAAAAGTAAAATCTTGACACTTACAAACATGACACAAGTCTTCTTGGAAATCTTCTCTTGAAGGTCTTCTTCTCCTTCTAGACTTACTCTAACCTTGATCCAATGAGCTAGATTCCTCTTGAGTACTTGATGCGATCTTGATGCGCGAGCTTTTGAATCAACACGTGCTACATCCAAAACTTTGACTTGAAATCCTTTGTCGAAGCTAAACACCAAATAAGATCTTGATCAAATATCTGATACTAAGTAAACACAAGATCATTAGTACTAACTACATGAGTTAATCATCATCAAAGCTAGAGTGATAGGCCTTTGGGCCAACAATCTCCCCCTTTTTGATGATAATAAAACCATGGAATTATATATGCATGGATTAAAGTTAAGCTTCATGGAAGCTCGCTTTTAACTCATGCATAACAATAAACAAATAGATATTCAATGAAGTACATAAAATTAAACAAATATATATGCATAAATAAGGTGAGAGAAACATGCATAAACCAAAAACTTCTCTCCAAAACCTTCTCCCCTTTTTTTTGGATAAACTTTCAAAATCCTTCTCCCCTTTTTTGTATAAACATAAAATATAGAACATGCATAAACTCAATATATGCATAAACTCAATTTCTAAATGTGCATATATAAACTCAAAATCATTCTCTCCCTTTTTGTCAATCATCAACAAAGGGGTAAAATCATTCTCCCCCTTTTGTCAATCATCAACAAGGGGTGAAAAACAAATCAACAATAAGATATATATGCGATATACATTCATGAAGAGGAAGAAGGTAAGTTAGCTTCCCTGTATACATGCATTACATGAAGAAGGGATGACAAAATCATAACTCACATAAAGCATAATATACAATGCATAAGTGGTGATGTTAAGCTCCCCTACACACGTGTACCACATAAAGAAGAGATGTTAAGCTCCTCAATATAAGATACACTCAACATGAATCTATATATAGAAGAGATGTTAAGCTCCCCTTGCATATAGGCAATACATATCAAAACATTTTAAAATCACTTTAAGACAAATTTTGAATTTTCTAAAATCAACAAATCAAATTTTGAGATACCACTTATAAGTAAAAGGTAAAACATTTTTGATACCAATTGAAACCAAAAACCAATTGAAATCGAAATATATTGATACCAATAGAAGTATATTGTAAATTTTTATATCAATGAAAAGGTAAAATATGAAGTGTACATTGATTTCAATTGAAAAACCAATTAAAAATAATACATAAGCTCATTAAAATACCAATTGAGATGCTAATTGAAATCAAGATTTAAGTCAAGCTTAGCATAAACATAATTGCTTTAAACATGTAAAGAGTGAAAACACGCACAATCAAACTATATATATGTATGAAAATGAAAATACCAATTTAAATTGATATTATTTAAAATTTGAAGCATACGTATACAAGAAAACATATATGAGTATACAAAAATAGAATTTCATGAAGTTTATGTGTATTACTCATAACTATCCACCCTATTCATGATCATGATAAAGGATTTTAAATAGAGCATACAAGGCATGGTCGCCCAACCATCCGCCCTTCGATTGGTAGGGGTTTTTAAAAATAATAGTTCAAAAATATTTTAGTACAGTTTGAAAACTCTACACATTGAAGAATAAATAACTAGTTTAAAGTAATTTTTGAAAAACTAGTTAAAACTTCTTCAAATATGAAAACAAAACATTTATATCTCATGAGTCATATTAAATACACAAAAGTTGACCACTCGAAAT
This sequence comes from Agave tequilana, assembly GCA_038442645.1. Classification (NCBI taxonomy): domain Eukaryota; kingdom Viridiplantae; phylum Streptophyta; class Magnoliopsida; order Asparagales; family Asparagaceae; genus Agave; species Agave tequilana. Next base: position 148,073 of record JAVJIF010006040.1, on the reverse strand, counting down.
CTATAAAGCTCAAAAATGCGCTCATGAAACAAAATCACGAGTAAACAAAAATAATGTGAGCGTACAAAAGTTATGTGATTAGCGTAATCATGAAAAATAGTGAATGTGGCTCAAAACAAATATGAATTTCTTTTATCAAAAACATGTAGATTACAAAAATTTATTTTTCATTTAAAACAAACTTCAAGTTATATATATGTTTTATCAAAACTAGAAATATGCATACATATCCCCACACAAAAGAGTCCAATAATGTAATTTGCATGAAGGCAAGTGACTCAAGGGTATACATGTTTATTTATTAGTTTTGGACAAAATTATATATACATGAAACAAAACACATACAAGAATAGGAAAACATGTATAAATGAAAGAATCATCAAAACTAAGTTATACATATACATGTAATGAGTACAAATGATCAATGAAGTATAAACATATAAGAATCAAAGGTTGGCCACTGCTTGCACAAGTATATACACAAGTTTTAATGAAAACTACATCTAAACAAGTATTCACCACAAGAAGAATAAAATCAAAACATGCTAAAAATATTATCTATACAAAAGCATGTAAACTAAAATAGGAGTTTAGAGATTGTTACCAAAATCACAAGCACCATACTCTAAGTCTCCAGACATGGTGGTCCTCCTACCAAACTTCCTTGATAGCGGTGCATCGATTTTGTATGTCTATCTAGCCCATGCATCCACCAGCAAGGCACCAAATCTCTCACGTCATGTGAGAGCCCGCACCTACATCAAACACAAGAGGTGAGGATTTTGGTGACCATTTTCTTTTGGGTCCACGGGGGTTAGTATTTGATTGGTCTCTAATGTTGCATATTTAATATCATATTTTCATACTTATTTTAGAATAAAAGCCTGCATTGTCCTAATTAATTGCTTAATTTATTTGCAGGCCCATTCTTTAAGGAGATGAAGAAAAATGAGCCCAAAGCCCACAAAAATTCTGAATTAAATCAGAGTTAATTCACACTCAGTAAATCAGGGAAAAATCAAGAGGTTGAAAACTGGTTGAGAAGAATCCTCTCAGAATCGATCGGTTGAAGCAAAGATCAAGCAAGTTTGATTCAGATTCTGACTGGATACATTTTAGTATTCGAATCATAACTTTTGCTACAGAATCTCAATTCTGATGATTCAAGATGATCCAGAAAGCAGACTGACAGAGCTATAACTCTTATGTTGATCATTATTTCTAATTCTGTCAGTTGTTAAGTGATATTCAGCAATCAACAAGCCAATAAACAGCAGATCAGAACTGAATATCCACCTCTACCCCCTCCATTTCTCCTATAAATACCTGCACTCAAAGGCAAAAGGGAAGGCAGATTAGGATTTTAGACTAGTTTTTTCATTTTGTAGTTTAGTTTTTACTTTTATGTAACTTGTATGTAACTTAGGGTAGAAGAAGATTCATGTAAGTAAGAGAGAGGGGCTGATGTTGAGAGTGACACCGACGATGTACCCTACTCCTTTCTTTCATTGTCTCAGCAAGTAATAAAGGTAAATGCTTTGTTTGTTTTCTTTTCTGCTTTACTTTACATTTGTTTTTGCTTCTCTCTTCCTCTTCTACTTTACCTTGGTTGTTGTTGAAGTGTACAAGTGAATTCCAAAGCAAGTCTAACTAAGCTACGTGAGAGCCAGCGATAGTTCATGAAGACGTTCTCCTCTTCCAAGATCCGCATCACTTCGTTCTTCTTATGCTTGACGATATAATGTGCACGGAGACCGAGCTCGAGTTTATGATCTATGCGTTGAACGCCTCCGAAGCAAAAAGGTAGAACTTGCAAAAATGTTTCCAAGTAAGTCATCATCAACCTAGGTAAGTATCTCTTTACTTCTTTTCTTTTCTTTCTTAGTTTAGATCACCAACCACTTCTTCCAATTCGTTTTCATTCTTCTCCACTTCATTGTACATAGTCGCTTTTCATCGTTTTCTGATTTTCCACTTTCTTCATCTTTCATCTTCTTCTAACTTTAACATACTTCTTTTTCTTTTTGTTAACTTTAAAAATAGGGAAGAACTCTCGTTTGATTTTTATAACGATTTCAATAAAACTGTAAAAGCTTCCATCGCAAACCCTCCTTGTGGATCACGACCCGCATAGCCACTTGCTATAGCGGAAGAATTGAGCACTTGCACATTTTTATTATAAGTTCTGAAATCTCATATTTTTTGTGCAGGTTTTGCCTCAATCAGTATTATTTGGAACTCAAACATTTTTATTAGCAAAATTAATAGAATTTACCTTATCATAACAAAATTTTACTAAATGGCCTTTGCGGCCGCAATGTGTACACTTGTATGTGTAAGATCACCTAGAGGGGGGGTGAATAGGTGATGGCTAATCTAATGGTCACTTATGAACAAATAATGCGGAATTAAAACTAAGTTGACCAAATTAAAATTTCTTTTAATTAAACACTTATGTATAACTCAAGAGTGTTGCCGAATTCCCCTTGCGAGGCTCTGGACAAGCTCCTCTAGATTCCCCTTGAATGGGTTGAGGTGCCGCGTTGGCTCTCTTGGTTGAATACAAGTGTTAGACAATCAATCCCAAGCAATTATATAACAATTAAGCACAAGGGTATATCAAGCATATATAAGATGAACACAATAATTTGAATGCAAGATATAAAATAGAGACAAAGAGAGAAAGAGAGCAAGAGTGAGCAATCGCAAACACAAAGGGTTTGTTTCGAGGTTCGAGCACACTTGCTCTACATCCCCGCCTTCGACACACGAAGGATTTCCACTATGCAAAATCCCCAACGGATCTCTCCTTGGTGCCGCAACACCTACAAGCTCTCGGACTCCCTTGTCCGTACACCACAAGCCCACCGGCTCAATGAGGGCGCACCTCAAACCACCGAGTTCACACAAGAACTCTACCACACGAGCACACTTGCCCGTCTCCTCAAAATACAATGGAAATCTCTTTGGTGATCTAACACTTGATCACCAATTACAAAAGCTCACTACAACACTTTCCTATAGGATAGATATGTCTATGGATGCTCAAGTGAAGTGTGAGAAATCAAGGAAAGAAAGCTATGATGAAAAACACAAGAAATCACTTTTACACTCTCTTGATAAAATCCTTTTTAGATGGGAAGTATTTGCACTCTATTTTGTGGAGAAAACTTCTGAAAATGTCTAGGAAAAACTGGCTTAGAAATCTCCAAAATCTTAACCTCAAAACAGTTGACAAGACCCCAATTTATAGGCTGCCAGAAATAGAGCCGTTGGGTTCTGTCAGAGCTACCGGTCGACCGGCCCGGTCGACCGGCAACGGTCAAAAATCCGACCGTTGCAGCCTCCGATCGACCGGCCCGGTCGACCGCGCAACTGGAGAAGAGAGTAAACTCTCTGTCGGTCGACCGGCCCGGTCGACCGATAATTCCCGAGAGCAAAGCTCTCTGAAGCGGTCGACCGGCCCGGTCGACCGATCTCCAGTGCACACTGGCGTGCACGCTGTGCACGTCCGGTCGACCGACCCGGTCGACCGGCCTCTGTCAGTTCTGAAAAATCAGAACTGGCAGAACCAGAAAATAGGGATTAAGGATTGGTCTTTTTGGCTTAATAAAAATCCCATAAATACTTAGAAATTCTACAAAATAGTTTTATGATATAGAAACATGCTTGCACAAAATCAAGGCATGTTATTGAAGATTTGACTATTTTTGTAACTTGGAAATATTGGCTCATAATAAAAACTGTTTTTCTAAAAATATGTTTTTCTAACACTTGTTTTTCCATAACTTCACAAAATACAAAACAAGATATTTTGAACTTATAAAGCAAAGTGTGTATGGATATGATCCACCACACAATCAAGATGAAATATCTAGTTTTTGACATAAAGCACTAAACTTGTTTTGGTTAAAGGATATGTATATAAGAAATTACCAAAACTCAAAGTAGATATTTTGTCATAAGGAAAATCTCATCAAATACAAAACAAGATATACTCTAAAAGCATAGTGTGCATGGATATGATCCACTACATAATTAAGATGAAATATCTAGTTTTTGACAATAGGCTCTAAGCATGGTTTTGGATATAAGATATGTAAACTATGAAATACCAAAAACCAAATTGTATTTTATCACAAATAAAAATCTTTTCTTAACTAGGAAAATCTTTTATGAAATCATTCTATCAAGAGTTCTATCAAGAGTGTGTGTGTGATATAGACTTGAGCAATCCACCAACTATCTATCCTTTACATTTTAACTAAAACAAATAAAAATCTTATACCTAGACACAAGTCTTCAAATTCTTGAGGTCTTCACTTGAAGCTTCTCATCTTCTTGACTTGGTCCAAATGCAATCCACCGAGCTCATCTCTAGATGTGTTCTTGATGCATAGGCTCGTGAATCACCGGTGCTAGCTTCCAACTTGTCTTTAAAACCTTTGTTGAAGCTCCACACCTACTAAGATCTTGATAAGGAATCTGTCACTAATTAAACACAAGATCATTAGTAATCATAAATAATAAATATGATCATGAAGCACATGAATATGGATGCGAATATGGAGATGCAACAAGCATAAATCAAAATCTTTTTACTCCTATTTGCATAAATCAAAATCTTTTTACTCCTATTTGCATAAATCAAAACCATATGCATAAATACAAATCTTCATTCCAACAATCTCCCCCTTTTTGATGATGACAAAACTCATGACGTTATATATGCATGGATTAAAGTAAAGCTTCAAAGAAGCTCCCCCTTAACTCATGCATACAAAATAAATAATAAATATGATCATGAAGCACATGAATATGGATGCGAATATGGAGATGCAACAAGCATAAATCAAAATCTTTTTACTCCTATTTGCATAAATCAAAATCTTTTTACTCCTATTTGCATAAATCAAAACACATATGCATAAATACAAATCTTCATTCCCCTTAAGTAAGAAGGACAAATACTTCTCCCCCTTAAGCAAGGAAATCATGCATATATATCAAAACAAAAACACGAATACTTCTCCCCTTTTTGTCAATCATCAACAAAGGGTTCAAAGTAAAATCAAACCAATAAATTTTCTCCCCCTTTATGTCAAAAATAAAGAAGTTAAGGAGGGGCAATACAAATCAAAAATTTTGAATTTTTCTCATCAAAACAAAATCATTAATTCTATTTTATCAAAACAAATTTTGAATTTTCTCTTTGATATCAAATAAAAAATATTGATACCATTTTAAAATCTAATGCATAAGCTTGAAAATAAGATTTGAATTAAGCTTAGCATTAACAACACATGAAGAATTCGAACTAGTTAAATGAGAGTGTTTAACAACTAGTACGAAATCCTTCTATCAAGGAATAAATCTAAGGATTTTCATGAAATAGCAATGAAACACAAACACTCAAACACTCTAATCTATAAAGTCCAAATAGTTTCAAAAGAAGTGAGTGTACTAATGTTATGTGAAACATGGCATCATGAAAATGGCAATAAGGTACAATATTCCTTAGAAAATCATAAACATCAAAATCATCTCACATTTTTTATTAAATCATTGAAAACAAAATCTATATGTCAAGATATATGTATGTTTTGACAATACATGAAATATACCTACATATCTCTTAAACTCAAGTGAGTCTATATGAATGGATTTGCATTGAAGGCAAAAGACTCAAGAGTTATACATGTATATTTTAAGGTTTGGCAAAATACACATGTACATGAAATAAAAGGCACATGATCATAAATCAAATCCAAAAGGTGAACATAAGTTTAAATATGTATGAATCATCAAAACTAAGCAATACAAGTACATTTCAAGGGTTCAAATAAGCATTTAAGCATACTTACTAATAGATCTTTTTGAGGCCCATGATATGTTCAAGTATAAATCCTAGTGTTGACAAAAAAAACTAACATATAAACTAACATTCAAATCATGAAGCATTAAATTTTAAGAAAATTGAATCATGTGACAATCTCAAAAACTATTTGAAGAATACATAACTAGTATAAATTGTTTTTGAAAACTAGTTAAAGATCCTTCAAATATGTCAAATCATATATTTTTCATGAATGAGACTAAGTACATAAAAATCCAAGCACTCATAGTCCATAAAGCTCATAAATATATTTTTGAATAAAAGATGAGTGTTCAAAGGTTATGTAAATAGTATTTTCATGAAAGTTGTCATTGAAGCTCAAATCACATAGAAATCATTGTTATCAAATCAACACAAAATCATTTTTATTAAAAACTACAATCTTCATGGTATATATATGAATTATACAAATCTAACAATACACATACATATCCCAAAATTGTAAAAGAGTCTATCAAATATTTGCATGAAAGCTAGAGACTCACGGGTATACATGTATATTTACTAGATTTGAATTAAACATGCATATACATGAAGTAAATCATAAAATTGGCAAAACATGTATAAAGGAGAATCATCAAAACTAGTTTATACAAATACATAAAGTGGATACAAGTGAGCATGAAGTCCAAATATTTAAGAATCAATTGTAGTTCACTATTTGTATATGTATACATACAAGTTTGACAAATCTACATCTAAGCATGTAACTACCACATAAAGCACACAAAATCTTAAAATATGAACATGCTATGAATATTATGAATGAACAAGCATGTACATAAATGAAATAGGAGTTTAGAAATTGTTACCAACTCCAAAGCTCCTTGCATGGTGGTTGATCCGCCAAAGCTCCTTGATAGCGATGCAACCCAAAAGTATGTCCATCATGTCCAAGTGCATCCACTACCAAGGTACCATCCCTCTCACGTTTTGAGAGAGCCCTCACCTACATCACAAGCAAAAGGTGGGGGTTTTGGTACCCATATTTTCTTGGGTCCTATGGGGTTAGTCTTGTAAGGAACCCAAGCATTTTTATTTTTATCAAAAATAAGAACATTTAACCTTTCATAACAAAATTTTCTTAGATGGCCTTTGCGGCCACAATGTGTACATGTGTACACCTTAGCATACTTATGAGTGGGAGTGTGAGCATGATGTGCATCATAAGCATGGTCATGATGATGATGTGCATGAGTATGAGGAACTTGTTTCTTTTAAAACAAGGATTCCAATCTAGTATGATTGAATGCACATGAGCTCAAATTAGAGCTCAAATTATCAATTTTATTTTTCAAATTTTTAATCTCATTTTGATCAATGTGAGCATGAGAAGCATGATGAGATATAGAATCACTTTTCTTTTTCTTTTGTGAAACAAAATCTTTTTCTTTTTCACAAATTTTTCTTTTCAAAGATTTATTTTCTTGAAAAACATCTTCCTTTTGTTTTTCCACCAAATCAATCTTATTTTTCAAAATCATATTTCCTTCACATAAAACATTCAATTTAGACATTAAGGAAATATTCTCATTTTTCAAATCTTCATTTTCTTTTTCTAAGCATGCTATTTTATTTTCTAGAGAATCTTTATCATTAAGCATGGCATCAAAATTCTTTTTCAAGATTTTATTATCTTTTTCTAAACATGCAATGTTACTTCTAAAAGAGTCATGTTCTACATGCATGCAATCAAGTTCCTTTTTCAAATTTTTATTTTTCTTTTTAATCATGTCATATTTTTCAAGCACAAGATGACAAAGGTAGCAAGCTCATCATATGACATGTCTACATCCTCATCATCGGATTCGGTGTTTACCTCAAGGGGTTATCCCCTTGGACCATGTAGCATACGTTGGAGGTGTCGCTCCCAACGTCCGAATCGCTCCCCGCATAATATTGTTCATTTTCGCCAAGGGAGGTGATGATGTTCCAAGCTACAAAAGCCGAATCAATGTTAGCAACCCTAAATAAGTAATCATCATTTAGGGTACTCTTCAAAGCATTAAGGGCTTTTGCATTAGCCTCAATGTTCTTACCATTTAAGCAATATTCTTTATTAGTTGTGGCAAGATATACACTAAGGCCAAGTCCTTTGAGGAACAAAGACATCTTAACCTTCCAAATTTGGATGTTAAGAATGTCAAAGGTGGGTGGTGACATGAAGTCCATAGTGTGTGTACAAATCTTGTGATTAGCCTAAAGGAGGATCTTTAACTCTTAGGTTGTTAGACCCAATATCAAGAGCACTAGCTCTGATACCAATTGTAAGATCACCTAGAGGGGGGGTGAATAGGTGATGGCTAATCTAATGGTCACTTATGAACAAATAATGCGGAATTAAAAGTAAGTTGACCAAATTAAAATTTCTTTTAATTAAACACTTATGTATAACTCAAGAGTGTTGCCGAATTCCCCTTGCGAGGCTCTGGACAAGCTCCTCTAGATTCCCCTTGAATGGGTTGAGGTGCCGCGTTGGCTCTCTTGGTTGAATACAAGTGTTAGACAATCAATCCCAAGCAATTATATAACAATTAAGCACAAGGGTATATCAAGCATATATAAGATGAACACAATAAATTTGAATGCAAGATATAAAATAGAGACAAAGAGAGAAAGAGAGCAAGAGTGAGCAATCGCAAACACAAAGGGTTTGTTTCAAGGTTCGAGCACACTTGCTCTACATCCCCGCCTTCGACACACGAAGGATTTCCACTATGCAAGATCCCCAACGGATCTCTCCTTGGTGCCGCAACACCTACAAGCTCTCGGACTCCCTTGTCCGTACACCACAAGCCCACCGGCTCAATGAGGGCGCACCTCAAACCACCGAGTTCACACAAGAACTCTACCACACGAGCACACTTGCCCGTCTCCTCAAAATACAATGGAAATCTCTTTGGTGATCTAACACTTGATCACCAATTACAAAAGCTCACTACAACACTTTCCTATAGGATAGATATGTCTATGGATGCTCAAGTGAAGTGTGAGAAATCAAGGAAAGAAAGCTATGGTGAAAAACACAAGAAATCACTTTTACACTCTCTTGATAAAATCCCTTTTAGATGGGAAGTATTTGCACTCTATTTTGTGGAGAAAACTTCTGAAAATGTCTAGGAAAAACTGGCTTAGAAATCTCCAAAATCTTAACCTCAAAACAGTTGACAAGACCCCAATTTATAGGCTGCCAGAAATAGAGCCGTTGGGTTCTGTCAGAGCTACCGGTCGACCGGCCCGGTCGACCTGCAACGGTCAAAAATCCGACCGTTGCAGCCTCCGGTCGACCGGCCCCGGTCGACCGCGCAACTGGAGAAGAGAGTAAACTCTCTGTCGGTCGACCGGCCCGGTCGACCGATAATCCCAGAGCAAAGCTCTCTGAAGCGGTCGACCGGCCCCGGTCGACCGATCTCCAGTGCACACTGGCGTGCACGCTGTGCACGTCCGGTCGACCGACCCGGTCGACCGGCCTCTGTCAGTTCTGAAAATCAGAACTGGCAGAACCAGAAAATAGGGATTAAGGATTGGTCTTTTTTGCTTAATAAAAATCCCATAAATACTTAGAAATTCTACAAAAATAGTTTTATGATATAGAAACATGCTTGCACAAATCAAGGCATGTTATTGAAGATTTGACTATTTTTGTAACTTGGAAATATTGCTCATAATAAAACTGTTTTTCTAAAAATATGTTTTTCTAACACTTGTTTTTCCATAACTTCACAAAATACAAAACAAGATATTTTGAACTTATAAAGCAAGTGTGTATGGATATGATCCACCACACAATCAAGATGAAATATCTAGTTTTTGACATAAAGCACTAAACTTGTTTTGTTAAAGGATATGTATATAAGAAATTACCAAAACCCAAAGTAGATATTTTGTCATAAGGAAAATCTCATCAAATACAAAAACAAGATATACTCTAAAAGCATAGTGTGTATGGATATGATCCACTACACAATCAAGATGAAATATCTAGTTTTTGACAATAGGCTCTAAGCATGGTTTTGGATATAAGATATGTAAACTATGAAATACCAAAAACCAATTTGTATTTTATCACAAATAAAATCTTTTCTTAACTAGGAAAATCTTTATGAAAATCATTCTATCAAGAGTTCTATCAAGAGTGTGTGTGTGATATAGACTTGAGCAATCCACCAACTATCTATCCTTTACATTTTAACTAAAACAAATAAAAATCTTATACCTAGACACAAGTCTTCAAATTCTTGAGGTCTTCACTTGAAGGCTTCTCATCTTCTTGACTTGGTCCAAATGCAATCCACCGAGCTCATCTCTAGATGTGTTCTTGATGCATAGGCTCGTGAATCAACCGTGCTAGCTTCCACTTGTCTTTAAAACCTTTGTTGAAGCTCCACACCTACTAAGATCTTGATAAGGAATCTGTCACTAATTAAACACAAGATCATTAGTAATCATAACTTCATGAGTTGATCATCATCAAAACTAGGGTGATAGGCCTTTGGGCCAACAGTATGTTGGCCCGAAGGCCCATCACTCTAGTTTTGATGATGATTAACTCATGTAGTTATAGTACTAATGATCTTGTGTTTAATTAGTGACAGATTTGTTATCAAGATCTTAGTAGGTGTGGAGCTTCAACAAAGGATTTAAAGTCAAGTTTTGGAGCTAGCACCAGTTGATTCACGAGCCTATGCATCAAGTCCACATCAAAAGTTGAGCTCGTTGGATCGTGTTTGGACCAAGTCAAGAAGATGAGAAGACTTCAACGGAAGACTTCAAGATCAAGACTTGTGTCTAGGTATAAGATTTTATTTTTAGATAAAATATAAAGGATAGAATAGTTGGCGGATTGCTCAAGTATATATCACACACACACTCTTGATTTATTATCTTTTCATAAAAGAATTTTCAAATTTAGAAAAGACTTTCACTTTGGAAAAATACTTTTTGGTTTTGGAATTTCTTATATGCATGTCTTTTATCCAAAACCATATTTAGAGCTTAATGTCAAAACATAGATATTTCATGTTAATTGTGTAGTGGATCATATCCATACACACTATGCTTTAATGAATTCAAAATATCTTGTTTTTGTATCATGAAGAAGTTTGGAAAACAAGTTTTAGAAAAATACTAGTTTTCAATTGAGCCAATATTTTCAACTTACAAAAATAGTCCAAATCTTTTATAACATCCCTTGATTTTGTGTAAGCATGTTTGTTTATCAAAGTATATTGGTAAAACTATTTTTGTAGATTTTTATGTATTTTACGGATTTTTATGTGAGCTAAAAGACCAAGTTTTAATCCCAGATTTTCTGTTCCAGGCTTCAGCCAAGTCGACTAGTCGACCTACCAAGTCGACTAGGGCTGAAGTCGATCGACCGGTTCGGTCGACTGACGTGCACAGACGTGCACGCCTTGACCTGGCAGATGGCCGGTCGACCGACCCAGTCGACCGGAACTGAGAGCAGTACTCTCTGTTTTTTTCGGTCGACCGGGCGGTCGACCGGAGACTCCAACGGTCGGATTTTTGACCTTTGGCGGTCGACCGGACGTCGACCGACAGGCCTGACAGAACCCCAACGGCTAGTTTTTTCTGAGCCTATAAATTTGGGTGTTTGGTCATTATTTTGAACAAGATTTTTAGTGGACTTTGAGCCAGTTTTTCCTACTCCATTAAAAGAGTTTTCTCCACTAATAATAGAGCTAATATTTCCTATTAAAAGGGAAGATTTTATCAAGAGTGTTTAAGTGATTCTTTGAGTTTTCCTCCACCATTCTCTTCCTTGTTTTTCTCACACAAACACTTGAGCATCCATTGATTATTCATTCTATAGGAGTGTTGTAGTGAGAGTGCTTTTAGGTGATCAAAGTGTTGTGATCACAAAGATCTTTTCTTTGTTCTTTGAGGAGGCGGACAAGTGTGTTCGCGGTGGTTTAGAGTCCGTGTGTGAACTCTTGGTTTGAGGTGCGGCCTCGGCGAGCTAGTGAGCTTGCGTGTGTACGGGACTAGAGAGTCCGAGGGTTTGTAGGTGTTGCGGTACCAAGGAGAGATCCTTTGGGATCGTGCATAGTGGAAATCCTTCGTGTGTCGAAGGCGGGGATTTAGAGCAAGTGTGCTCGAACCTCGAAATAAATTCCTTGTGTTTGCGATTGCTCACTCTCTCTCTCTCTCTGTCTCTTTTATATCTTGCTTGCTATTACTTGTCTTTATTTTTACATGCTAGATATTCATTGTGCTTAATTGTTATACTTGCTTGGGATTGTTTGCTAACACTTGTATTTAACCAAGAGAGCCAACGCGGCACCTCAACCCTTATCTAGGGAATCTAGAGGAGTTTGTCCAGATCCCTTCACGGGGAATTCGGCAACACTCTTGTGTTATACGTGGTGTTTAGTGTAAGAGTTTAGTTTAGGTCATAATAGTTTTTAATTCCGCATTATTTGGCATTAAGTGACCATTAGGTTAGCCATCACCTATTAACCCCCCTCTAGGTGAACTTACAATGGGTAACAGAGCCAAGTGCTCTTGATTTGGGTCTTACAACCTAGAGTTAAAGATCCTCATTTTTAGGCTAATCACAATATTTTGTACACACACCATGGACTTCATGTCACCACCCACCTTTGACATTCTTAACATCCAAATTTGGAAGGTTAAGATGTCTTTGTACCTCAAAACCCTAGGCATCCTTGTTTATCTTGCCACAACTAATAATGCATATTGTTTAAATGGTAAGAACATTGAGGCTAATACAAAAGCCCAACATGCTTTAAGATCTACCCTACATGATGATTATTTATCTAGTGTTGCTAATCTTGATTCGGCTTTTGTAGTTTGGAACACCCTCCTCTCCCTTGGCGAAAATGATCAATACTATGCGGGGAGTGACTCGGATGTTGGAAGTGACGTCTCCAACAAGTGCTATATGGTCCAAGGGGATAACCCCCTTGAGGTAACTACCGAATCCGAGGATGAGGATGTTAACATGTCATATGAAGAGCTTTCTACATTTTGTCAATTATTGCTTGAAAAATATGACATGATTAAGAAAGATAATAAAAATTTGAAAAGAAATTGATTGCATGCATATAGAAAATGATTCTTTTAGAACTAGATTGCATGCTTAGAAAAAGAAAATAATGTTTTGAAAAATGAAAATGTTTCCCTTATGTCTAAATTAAATGATTTGTGTGAAGGGACACTATTTTGAAGGATAAAATTGATTTGGTGGAAAAACAAAAGGAGGTTGTTTTTCAAGAAAATAAGTCTTTAAAAAGAAAATTTTGTGAAAAAGAAAAAGATTTTGTTTCTAAAAAGAAAAAGAGAAATGATTCTTTATCTCATCATGCTTTACATACCACTACTAATGAGATTAAAGATTTGAAAAATAAAATGGATTGTTTGAGTTCAACTTTGAACTCTTGTGCATTTAACCATACTAGATTGGAGTCCTTGTTTTCAAAGAAACAAACTCCACACATTTATGCACAACATCATCATGCATTTGCTTATGTTGCACATCACGATCATAATCACTCACATAAGCATCCTAAGGTGTACAAATGTACACATTGTGGCCGCAAAGGCCATTTAGCAAAGTTTTGTTATGATAGGATACATCATTTAAACTTTGCTATAATAAAAATTTTTTGGTTCCTTACAAGACTAACCCCAAGGACCCAAGAAAATATGGGTACCAAAATCCCCACCTTGTATATTTGATGTAGGTGAGGGCTCTCACAAAACGTGAGAGATTTGGTGCCTTGATGGTGGGTGCACTTGAACTAAAAGGACACATATTTGGAGCACCGCTATCAAGGAGTTTTTTGGTGGGATGACCACCATATTTGGAGCTTTGAGTTGGTAACAATCTCTAAACTCCTATTTCATTTATGTACATGCTTTTTACTTATATCATATTCATAGCATGTTCATGTTTTGTGTTCTTATGTGCTTCATGTGGTAAATACTTGTTTAAATGTAATTTTTATCAAACTTGTATTATTCATGTACAATAATGAGTTACATTTGATTCATATATATTTGCACTTCATGCTCATTTCTACCCACTATATGCACATGTATAGACTATTTTTGATGATTCTCTCATTTATACATGCTTTGCCAATTTTTATGCTTTACTTCATGTATATGTATTTTTAATTCAAATCTAATAAATATACATGTTTACCCGTGAGTCTCTTGCCTTCATGCAAATACATTTGATAGACTCTTTTATGTTTGGGATATGTATGTGTATTGTTAGTTTTGGATAAATTATACATATACCATGAAGATTAGTGTTTTTATGAAAAATGATTTTTCATGTTTTTGTTTTGTTAAAAAATGTGACTTATGATCTTTTTAAGCTTAAATGATTATTTTCATGAAATGCTATTTACATGACTTTTGAACACTCACACTTTATTATTTTGTCAAGACTTAGTTTCATGGATATACTTTTGAGCTTTATAGACTATGAGTTTAAATTTTGTGTATTTATTTTTGTTTCATGAAAACATATGATTTATTATATTTTGAAGGATCTTTAACTAGTTTTTCAAAATCAATTTATACTAGTTATTTATTCTTCAAATTAGTAGTTTATGAGATATACACATGATCCTATTATTGCTTCAATTGGTATCATTGAATCGTTTCAATTGGTATCAATTTGACTCTATTTTTGTATACTCATTTTTTGTTTTCTATGTATGTATGCTCTAATTTTCAATTGGTATTATCCATTCTCATACATATATATGATGTTCATGTGCTTACTTTACATTTGGTATACATCTTTAAAGCACAAAGGTTGTTAATGCTAAGCTAAATTCAAATCTTATTTTTTTTTCAAGCTTATGCATTAGTTTTTAATAGGTATCAATGAGGTTGATCATTACTTTACTATTGATCTCTATATTACAATTGATCATTTTCAAAATTGATATCAAAATTCAAAATTTTGTTTTATGAGAAAATTCAAAATTTTTTGATGTGTATTGCCTATATGCAAGGAGAGCTTAACATCTCTTCTACATATAGGAGCTTGACAACTCTTCTTATGTGGTACAGCGTGTGTAGGGGGAGCTTCACATCTCCTCTTATGCATTGCATATTTTACGTTATGTGAATTAGGGCTTGTTATCCCTCTTTCATGTAATGTATATGTGTAGGGAAGTTAACTTAGCGTCTTCCTCTTCATGAATGTATATCGCATATAACCCTTATTGATCGATTTGTTTTACCCCTTCTTTGGTTCTTTGTTTCGGACAAAAAGGGGAGAAAAATTTGTTTTGTTTTTACTTTAACCCCTTTGTTGATGAGTGACAAAAAGGGGGAGAAGTATTTGGGTTTATATGCATGTTTGAGAAAGATTTATGTTTTTGCATATATGTTTTGCTTTGCAAATAGGTGAAAAAGAATTTGATATGTTTTATCTCCATACATTTGCATACATATTTATGAGCTTCATTGTCATATATTATTGTTTATTTGGTATGCATGAGTTAAGGGGGAGCTTCTTTGAAGCTTTACTTTAATCCATGCATATATAACTTCATGAGTTTTGTCATCATCAAAAAGGGGGAGATTGTTGGCCCAAAGGCCCATCACTTTAGTTTTGATGATGATTAACTCATGTAGTTATAGTACTAATGATCTTGTGTTTAATTAGTGACAGATTTGTTATCAAGATCTTAGTAGGTGTGGAGCTTCAACAAAGGATTTAAAGTCAAGTTTTGGAGCTAGCACCGGTTGATTCACGAGCCTATGCATCAAGACCACATCAAAAGTTGAGCTCGTTGGATCGTGTTTGGACCAAGTCAAGAAGATGAGAAGACTTTAAGGGAAGACTTGAAGATCAAGACTTGTGTCTAGGTATAAGATTTTTATTTTTTGATAAAATGTAAAGGATAGAGTAGTTGGTGGATTGCTCAAGTATATATCACACACACACTCTTGATTTAGTTGTCTTTTTATAAAAGAATTTTCAGATTTAGAAAAGGCTTTCATTTTGGAAAAATACTTTTTGGTTTTTAGAATTTCTTATATGCATGTCTTTTATCCAAAATCATATTTAGAGCTTAATGCCAAAACATAGATATTTCATCTTAATTGTGTAGTGGATCATATCCATACACACTATGCTTTAATGAATTCAAAATATCTTGTTTTTGTATCATGAAGAAGTTTGGAAAACAAGTTTT
This sequence comes from Agave tequilana, assembly GCA_038442645.1. Lineage (NCBI taxonomy): Eukaryota > Viridiplantae > Streptophyta > Magnoliopsida > Asparagales > Asparagaceae > Agave > Agave tequilana. The sequence goes on along the minus strand of JAVJIF010006040.1, from coordinate 131,969 downwards.
AGAAAAATACTAGTTTTCAATTGAGCCAATATTTCCAACTTACAAAATAGTCCAAATCTTTTATAACATGCCATGATTTTTGTGCAAGCATGTTTGTTTATCAAAGTATATTGGTAAAACTATTTTTGTAGATTTTTATGTATTTTATGGGATTTTTATGTGAGCCAAAAGACCAAGTTTTAATCCAAGATTTTCTGTTCCAGGCTTCAGCCAAGTCGACTAGTCGACCTACCAAGTCGACTAGGGCTGAAGTCGGTCGACCGGTTCGGTCGACCGACGTGCACAGACGTGCACGCCTTGACCTGACAGATGGCCGGTCGACCGACCCAGTCGACCGAAACTGAGAGCAGTGCTCTCTGTTCTTTTCGGTCGACCGGGCGGTCGACCGGAGGCTCCAACGGTCGGATTTTTGACCGTTGGCGGTCGACCGGACGGTCGACCGACAGGCTTGACAGAACCCCAACGGCTAGTTTTTCTGAGCCTATAAATTTGGGGGTTTGGTCATTGTTTTGGAACAAGATTTTTAGTGGACTTTGAGCCAGTTTTTCCTACTCCATTAAAAGAGTTTTCTCCACTAAATAGAGAGCTAATATTTCCTATCAAAAGGGAAGATTTTATCAAGAGTGTTTAAAGTGATTCTTTGAGTTTTCCTCCACCATTCTCTTCCTTGTTTTTCTCACACAAACACTTGAGCATCCATTGATTATTCATTCTATAGGAGTGTTGTAGTGAGAGTGCTTTTAGGTGATCAAAGTGTTGTGATCACCAAAGATCTTTTCTTTGTTCTTTGAGGAGGCGGACAAGTGTGTTCGCGGTGATTTAGAGTTCGTGTGTGAACTCTTGGTTTGAGGTGCGGCCTCGGCGAGCTAGTGAGCTTGCGTGTGTACTGGACTAGAGAGTCCGAGGGTTTGTAGGTGTTGCGGCACCAAGGAGAGATCCATTGGGATTGTGCATAGTGGAAATCATTCGTGTGTCGAAGGCGGGGATGTAGAGCAGGTGTGCTCGAACCTCGAAACAAATTCCTTGTGTTTGTGATTGCTCACTCTCTCTCTCTTTGTCTCTTTTATATCTTGCATGCTATTACTTGTCTTTATTTTTACATGCTAGATATTCATTGTGCTTAATTGTTATACTTGCTTGGGATTGTTTGCTAACACTTGTATTTATCCAAGAGAGCCAACGCGGCACCTCAACACTTATCTAGGGGAATCTAGAGGAGTTTGTCCAGAGCCCTTCACGGGAAATTCGGCAATACTCTTGTGTTATACGTGGTGTTTAGTGTAAGAGTTTAGTTTAGGTCATAATAGTTTTTAATTCCGCATTATTTGGCATTAAGTGACCATTAGGTTAGCCATCACCTATTCACCCCCCCTCTAGGTGAACTTACATTGTACACTCTAGAATGCACATGTGAGTGAGTGTGATCATGATGTGCAAAGTGTGGATATGTATGCCATGGGTGATATGCATGAACATGTGGAGCTTGTTTCTTTTGAAATAATGTTTCCAATCTATTATGATAAAATGCACAATTGCTCAAAGTTGAACTCAAACAATTTATTCTATTTTTCAAAATTGAATCTCATTTTTATCAATGGTTGCATGAAAAGCATGATGAAATTGAGAATCAACAACCTTATCTCTTTAGAAATATTTTCTTTTTCCTTTGAAACAATTTTTCTTTTCAAAGAGATATTTTCTTCCAAAATGATTTTTTTTTCATTTTCTACCAATATAATTTTATTTTTCAAAGTATTATTTCCTTCATAAATATCATTTAATTTAGAAATCAAAGAAATATTATCCTTTTTCAAAATTCGTTTTCTTTTGAAATGCATTCCAATTTATTTTTAATAGAGTCATTTTCTTTTATCAAAGAAGTGTTGTTCTTTTTCAATTTATTATTATTCTTTTTAAACAAATCATATTTTTCAAGAAGTTGTTGACAAAAAGATGCAAGTTCTTCATAAGACATGTCAACATTAGCTCGGATTCAGAATTTACCTCAAGGGGGTTATCCCCTTGGACCATGTAGCACAAGTTAGAAGCATCACTTCCATCATCCGAGTTGCTCCCCGCATAGTATTGCTCTTATTCGTCAAGACAGACTATAGTGTTCCATACTATAAAAGCCGAATCAAAGTTAGAAACCCTCGATAAATATTCATCATTTAGGGTACTCTTTAAAGCATGGATGGCTTTTGCATTAGCCTCTAGATGTTTTCTATTTACACAATAAGAATCTTTAATTGTTGCAAAATAAACATGAATACCTAGGGCTTTGAGGTACAATGACATCTTAACTTCCAAGTTTGGATGCTAAGAATATCAAACATGGGAGGTGACATAAAATCCATGTATGTGTATAAATATTGTGATTAGCTAAAAAAATGAGAATTTTTAACTCTAGGTTGTTAGACCCAAATCAAAAGCATCAAGCTCTGATACCAATTGAAATCACCTAGGGGTGAATAGTTGACTAGTTAAACTAATGATGAATTAATGCGGAATTAAAACTTTTTAAGTAGACAAAAAATTATTATGTTAAACGCACAAGGTATAACCTAAGAGTGTAGCCGATTTTTCAGTGAAGGGCTCTGAACTATCTCCTCACGATTCCTCTAGCTAAGAGTTGAGGTACCGCTTTGGCTCTCTTGATTGAATACAAGTGTGGCCAAACAATCCCAAGCATATATCAATTTAAGCACAAGATATATCAAGCATATAAAGATAAAGGCAATATAAGCAAGCAAGATATTAATACAAGTGAGAGATAGAGTGAGAGAGAATCGCAAACGCGGGAGATTTGTTTCGAGGTTCGAGCACCCTTGCTCTACGTCCCTGCCTTCAACACTATAAAGGATTTCCATTATCAACGATCCCACCGGATCACTCGGTACCGCAACACCTACAACAAATTCACACTAGAACTCCTTGGACTCACTAATCCCTCTCTTGTTCCTGCAAGAACTACACACCGCAAGCACATTAGCTTGCCGAGGCCACACCTCTACAACCGAGCTCTCACTAGAACTCGAAACAAGCAAACTGCAAGTCCGCCTCCTCAACTACAAGAATGAACATTTGGTGATCTAAACACTTTAACAACCTAAAAACGCTCTCACAACAACTCTCCTATAGGATGGATATAGCAATGGAAAGCTCAAATATGTGTGAGAAAATAAGGAATGATTTGGTGGAGTACAAGTTGGAAGCATCACTTCCATCATCCGAGTTGCTCTCCGCATAGTATTGCTCTTGTTCGCCAAGGGAGACTATAGTGTTCCATACTATAAAAGTCGAATCAAAGTTAGAAACCCTCGATAAATATTCATTATTTAGGGTACTCTTTAAAGCATGGATGGCTTTTGCATTAACCTCTAGATGTTTTCCATTTACACAATAAGAATCTTAATAGTGGCAAAATAAACATGAATACCTAGGGCTTTGAGGTAAAATGACATCTTAACTTTCTAAGTTTGGATGTTAAGAATATCAAACATGGGAGGTGACATAAAATCCATGTATGTGTATAAATATTGTGATTAGCTAAAAAAATGAGAATTTTTAACTCTAGGTTGTTAGATCCAAATCAAAAGCATCAAGCTCTGTTACCAATTGAAATCACCTATGGGGTGAATAGGTGACTAGCTAAACTAATGATGAATTAATACAGAATTAAAACTTTTTAAGCAAACTAAAAACTATTATGTTAAACGCACAAGTTATAACCTAAGAGTGTAGCCGATTTTCTAGTGAAGGGCTCTGTACTATCTCCTTAAGATTCCTCTAGATAAGCGTTGAGGTGCCGCTTTGGCTCTCTTGATTGAATACAAGTGTGACCAAATAATACCAAGCATATATCAATTTAAGCACAAGATATATTAAGCATATAAAGATAAAGGCAATGTAAGCAAGCAAGATATTAATACAAGTGCGAGATAGAGAGAGAGCAATCGCAAATGCGGAAGATTGTTTCAAAGTTCGAGCACCCTTGCTCTACGTCCCCGCCTTCAACACTATGAAGGATTTACACTATAAAGGATCCCACCGGATCACTCGGTACCGCAACACCTACAACAAGTTTACACTAGAACTCCTTGGACTCACTAATCCCTCTCTTATTCCCGCAAGAACTACACACCGCAAGCACACTAGCTTGCCGAGGCCGCATCTCTACACCGAGCTCTCACTAGAACTCGAAACAACGCGAACCGCAAGTCCGCCTCCTCAACTACAAGAATGAACATTTGGTGATCTAAACACTTTGATCACCTAAAAACACTCTCACAACAACTCTCCTATAGGATAGATATAGCAATGGAAAGCTTAAATATGTGTGGGAAAAACAAGGATTGATTTGGTGGTGAAAAACTCAAGAAATCACTTTTGAAACCTCTTGATAAACTCTCCTTTTGATATGGAAGTATTTGGCTCTAAATCAAGTGGAGATAAACATTTAGAAGTGTTGGAAAAACTATCTTGAAAACCCACTTCAAATCTTATAGAAAACAGTCCTAGGGGTCCCCAATATATAGGCCTCCAAAAACTAGCTGTTGGTGACAAACACGGCAGGAAATCCTGCTGTCAGTCGACCGCCCGGTCGACCAGCCAACGGTCTGATTACTGACTGTTGTGCCAGCGGTCGACTGACCGGTCGACCGTGGCCTGGGTACAGAGAGCAGTAGCTCTCTACCGGTTGACCGCCTAGTCGACCGGGGCCATTTCCAGATAGCAGAACTCTCTGGCGGTTGACCGAGTCGGTCGACCGGCCCTCCAGCCAAACAAAGCCGTGCACGTTTGTGCACGTCGGTCGACCACCGATCGACCGACGTATGGCTCGGTCAAACGTGCGGTCGACCGGCAAAAGGCCAAAAAATAATTTTTTAGGGATTAAAAACTCGGTCTTTTTCTTCAATAAAATCCCATAAATTCTCATAAATTCTACAAAAATAAGTTCAGTGATATACTTTGGTATACAAACATATCTGAGTAAAAATCAAAATATGTTACAAATATTTTGAACTATTTTTGTAATATTGAAGTTTTCAAAACTTTTTCAAATACAAAAATAAGATATTCTAAACACTTTTGAAGCTTAGTGTGTTTGGATATGATCCACTACACATATAAGATGATATATCTATGTTTTTGACATTAAGCACTAAAATAAGTTTGATAAAACACATGTATATTTCTAAGCTTAAAAACCCAAACCAGTATTTTTCAAAATGAAAACTCTTTTATGAAAACACATCTAAATCTTGTATGTGAGTGTATATGTACTTGAGCAATCTACCAACTAATTTATCCTTTATATTTTATCTAAAAATAAATTCTTGACACTTACAAATATGACACAAGTCTTCTTAAAAATCTTCTCTTGAAGGTCTTCTTCTCCTTCTTGACTTGGTCCAAACCTTGATCCAATGAGCTAGATTCCTCTTGAGTAGTTGATGCAATCTTGATGCGCGAGCTCTTGAGTCAACACGTGCTGGCTGTAAAACTTTGACTTGAAATCTTTTGTCGAAGCTAAACACCAACTAAGATCTTAATTAAATATCTGATACTAAGTAAACACAAGATCATTAGTACTCTAGAGTGATGGGCCTTTGGGCCAACATCCCCTTATCTCCAAACATGATTTGATGTAGATATTTAGTTCTGTTCTGCAGCTTGTTGGCGTGTTGATTGCTGAACATAACTTATAAATGACACAATTAGAGATAGTGATCAACTTAAGAGTTGTGTCCCTTTAAGTCTTCTTTTTGGATCATCTTGAATCATCAGATTTTAATTTCAGTAGCAAAAGTTATGATCAAAAACTAATATGTATCCAGTCAGAATCCGAGTCAAAATTACTTCATCTCATCCATTGATCTTCTCTCTATCTATTTGTCCCTTTGGATTTGGAATTTGGTCTATGTATTTGATGTTATCCTCGGTTGATCTTTAGTTTTAACTACTTGATTCACCAAAAACTAAATTTAACCAAGTGAATTTGGGATCATCCTCCTCTAAACAAATAGATCAAGTTAAATCTGAATTTAACTGATATTTATTTGATTTTATCCTCTTTCTCCCCATAATTATCTTCTGTAAAATAGATATTTAAGATAAGAAATTTAGCAGATTTATTACATGATAAATGTGAAAATATAATAAAAAATAATGCAATAAATGTGTGCAATCATAGCCCCACACCTATCTTTTACTCGTCCTCAAGCAAAACATCAAAATTTAAACCTAAGAAAATATTAGACCACTTTCGCAGGTCACGCAATTGCATTGAGCATGTGCAGCAGGCCATTAAACCTCTAAGTTACCCCTAGAGGATGAGTTTTGCCTCGTGAGGGTTTTCAGTGGATTACACCCACAAAATCCATAAAGAAAAAGAAACGAACTGTTAGTATTTTGAAAACATGTCTTGAAAGAGAAGAATATTTGAAGTATTATTGTAAGAGTTCAAGTAATCTATAAGTTATAGGAAAATCAAATTTTTCATTCCTAAACTTATTCTCTGTTCAAAATTTGTTATCAATTAAAGTAAGGAGTCAAATTGTGCTTCTTATCTAGTCTATTACTTTATCCTAAGTCATATGCACCTTCATGACCGTGAAATTTTGACTAAGGGTTCTTTAACTCTAACTCTTATACCTTATTTTTTTATTTTTGGTGGTATTATTTCATAGTTTTATTAGGCTTTCTAATCTGCCTATGTAATGAGCCTTTAATCAGTGACTCCGAAACCGAACGATCTTAGGGTACCGGGTGAGAAGACACCCCAAGGACTTAAGGACTCGAGCAAATTAGGCCACAAAACTAAGGATTTTATTATATGAACCGCGTTTAGGCGTTGATACTTATGCTTTATGAGGCACAAATACGAAGCTTAATCAGAGGTTTTTATATATATATATTTTTTTCTTTTTCTTTTTTTAAATAAGGCATAAGAATCTTTGTTTTTGAACCCTAAGTATGTAAGTATATAAAGCATGCATATATTATCAAGGTAAAGATCAAGACTAAATTACTTTCACAAATTTTCTTCATAACCTTAGAAATCAAGCAAATACGTTAATTTTGACTTAATTTCTTATAAAAAATATGTCAAAATTAACTTATTCCTTAAACTATGTTAATTTTGACCAAGTATAAGAAATCCTAATTATGATTATCCTATTCCTTAAAATTGACTTAATTTCTTACAAAAAATATGTCAAAATATTGTTTCTATTTTCAAAAAGTTTTTAAAAGTAAAGAATTTTTTTAATAATAAAAAGAAAACCAAAGTTATGTTAGAACCTTCCCCCACGCCTATCTCATGCATTGTCCTCAATGTATGAATTAATGCATAAATGCATGAAAAATAAGAACGGGAAGAAAAATATTACCTTAAGGTGATGGTTCTGGTGGTGGTCTGATTGGCCACGAAATGCGGCCCAATCTAATTTGCGTGGAGTTCAGAGGAACCCACCAGAAACCTCTCTAATATAACCCACTAAAATGATGTATATATGAATGATTTTAATTAAGAAGTTTACCCCATCTAATTTTCAAATTTTCAAACTAATTTCCAAGTCATTATTATCGACACCTCTGTCCCAAAATGGAGTATGAAAAGATAGAATGATTGATCTGGAATCAGGAAGGGCATAAACTACAATCGACTCAGGAAAATGACTGATGTCAAGTAAAGGTTCAGGAGTCAAAATTTGTTCAGGAAATGGGTCCAAATCAAGAAGTTGAAACTCAAGTCCACATTCATTTCCTCACAATGGAATGTAACTTTCTAAGATTGGTGATTCAAGCTCAAGAATGACAGGTATGGGCATCAGGGTTCTAACATAACTGTAATACCCCGTTCCTGGAATACGTACATAAATGCGTATTCAGTTTTTCGATCGTATTTTTCGATTTACTTCCCGTATTTGACCAATTTCAATTTCAAATATCATTTTCTAATATATTAGATTTTATGTGAATTTCTGGAATTTTCTAGAATTAAAATGAATTTCTTCAAAACCGGTGTCGACCAGTGCCGCTGATCGATTCCCGAATTTTTATCTTACAAACTGTTTAGAATTTCTCGAAGATTCTTTAGACATTTCTGCTTAGAATAATGTTCCTTACTCAAATACTTTTTCTGAAGATTTTACGAATTTATGGATCTTCCACCGGAGTCGGTAGATAACCGATTCTAGGATTTTTAATTCACAAACTGTTAGGAATTTCTAGAAAGGCCTTTAGGCATTATCTCTTAGAATTATATTTTCTACCTACATTCTTTTTCTGAGCATTTTATGAATTTATGAAAATCCCAACGGAGTCGGTATTTTATTGGTTCCGGGATTTTTAGCTTTAAAACTATATCGTATTTCTTAAAACGGATTTCACTATGATATTTAGTATAATATTATTGATTTTTGGTATAATTTACGAGTCATTCCGAGATACTTGAATTTCGGACGATTTCGGTATTTTCTGAAATGTTTTCCCGCATGATCGACTTCAACCTAGGAATCCGTGTTTCCAATATTTTCATTTTTGGAGTTAGAGAAATATCTTCTCTTTTCCAATTCTTTTCCTTTTCCTATTTCCTTTTCCTTTAATTCTCCACCACACATTCCTTTACTTCATTCCTAAGCTTTGCCACCTCATCACTTCCACCTCACCACTTCCACACACTTCCATTTCATCTCCACCACACAAACCCTCCACCTCACCCCACACATGGCAAGCCCCTATTGGCTAAAGAGAACACCTCATCCCCCTATTTGCAAATAAGCCCCTCTCAATTATTTAATTACTCCTCTTTTACAAATCCAAACCCTATTTAAACCAAACACTTTACATTTTAATTCTTTTCTTCACTTCATCAAGAAACCAACCTTTGCAAATCCCTCTCCTTCTCTAAAGCAAACCCTAGGTTCATCTCCATCCCAAGCAACCACCACTTCGTTGGATTGGGATCGTCCGCAAGATCGTCGAGGATCACTTCGGCGCTTTTCGTCAACCTCGACTTCTTCCGGAACTCGTTAAAGCCCAAACAACCGATCGAAGTGAGTATTTTTACTCACCAAGACTTTCCTAATTCCTAGAATATTTCTATGTCCCTATTTTGTTCACTTGTATCATAAAAATCATATTTTTAGTCTATCAAAATCAACTTCCCAAAACTCAGATTTTCAGACCAAACAGCAGCATATTCCAGAACCCCGGTCGACCGGCCCAAGGGGGGCAGTCGACCGATGTGCACAAACGTGCACAACTTTGAGTAGGCGGTCGACCGGTTCACCAACCAGTCGACCGTAGAAAATCTGGAGCTCACGCACTTTGTACGGTCGACCGGCAGTCGACCGGCACCCGACCGCCCTTGAAAACCCAGTCGACCGGCAGTCGACCGGAGGTCGACCGATAGGCTAAATCTGGGCCAAATTTCTGATTCTTTTCTTTTTAAAATTTGATCTTACCTTGATCCATGTATGATATATTAGTCTTGTTTATGCTTCATAATTGATACCACATGACTTATTACTTGATGGATCTCACCACTTGATACTTCATGACTTGTTCGTTAACATTATCAACCGTTTGTCAATTCTTTAGACTTGTTAGTTTTATGTTTCCTTTTAACACATGTATATTACCATTTTGTCATGCTATCTCTTTACAACAAGGCATGACACACTTGACATTGTATAATTATCTCGATAATGGGAATGTAGTACCTGATCACTTGCTATGTCTTACATTTCTGATTACATTTATGATTACAGTTCTGGCTACATGTATGATTACAGTTATGATCCTACTCATTCCCATAATCAGATAATTATATTAATAAACTATATAAAGGAACAACTTGTATGGGTATGGGAGGAAGTGATGGATGCCGGAATGATACCTTGCTTATAGTGATGGGATATATATATTGGCGGTAAGTTATATGTCATTACATTTAGGGGGACTTTGGGCCTCCAAAGCTGGTTCCAGGTGTATGGAAACCACTATAAGAGGTGATATCAGTTCTCCATCTACTTCCGGTAACGACCCTCGACTTTCTTATATATGGATGTATGTGTGTGGGATGTACACTCAAACACATACCTAGATATATGAGTTAGACGAGTAATAATAATAGTAGACGTTGCCTATTGTGATTCATGTTATAGTTCCGGTTATGACTTATGATACGTGTATTATGGACCTTGACAATTACTGTTATGCATTCTTGGCTTGACCATAGTTGATTTGCATCTCTGATTCTATACGCTTGGATATACTGTGGCATGAGTCAAAGGTATATATATGAGGTTTCCTTGTTTGGATTATTCCTTCGATGTACTAGTCTCATGGGACCGTGACCTAAGCGTATACAATCACTTTTGCTTATAATTAACCATACTTTCGATTTCCTGTTCCATGTATGCGATACCTGTCCTCATATATTATACTTGTGTTCTAACCCCTATTCTTATCGCTTTGCCACTTGGCTATAGTTGTTTACTATTATATGTCTTGACCCTTTGGATTTGCATATTCAGATTTCGAAGCTTGGATCGTAGTGGAGCCATCCACTGTAGATTGAGCTTCCTCTAGTGAGCAGGCTAGCTCTTCTTCCTTCGTGCCAGGCTCCTCTTTTGACTCACGGGATCTCCATCCTACTCGTGAGCATTTTGTTGTTCATCTTGTATATTTTACTTTTGGACTTGTTATGATAAAAGACACATGTAATGTGTAGATGTTTATCATACTGTGATGACTTTGTATATGTACCTTTCATGTTGGCATTTGTATGAATACCACGCTTCGTGTGTACTCGGATTTCTTGTTGTACTTTATGCTTAGCGTATATACGTGGGGGCACTCTCTGACCTACGTATATACGTCGCAGTGACGTCCCCGTATCTTGGAAATCGGGGCGTTACAGGTTGGTATCAGAGCCTAGGCTCTCACACCTAAAGTACAAACAAGCGGCAAATTCCTGTAATTTGCTAATGCCAACTATAATATACAAAGTTGTTAAGTCCTTCTTGATTCCTTCCTTGATTCATTTCCTTGTATCCTAAACTCCTTCCATTTGTTTTCAAATCCAGTTATCTTTTATCTATTCGGTATGGAGAGACGATCGGGTCGTAACAACATCGGGCAAGTACCGAATGGACCCGTAGGAGGAGAGAATACCGATGTCTTGGGAATCATTCAGGCTATGCTGGGAAACCAGCAACGGCAGATGGAAAATCAGCAGCAGCAGACCGAGCTCCTTAGACAAGAGTTAGCAGCCCCGAAGGAACAGAAACCGGGAATGTATCGGACTTCAGAAGACTACAGCCTGCTATATTCACGGGGAGCGAGAAACCATTGGAGGCGGAGCAATGGTTGACGGACACGACAGACCTGCTGAACGCAGCCCGTGTCCCACAGGAGAACCAAGTTGAAGTCGCCAAGATTCAGCTTAAAGACATAGCTCGAACTTGGTGGTTGGCCGAGGAGGCCCGGTTGGAGAAACCTATTACCTGGGATACTTTCTCCAAGAGTTTTTACAGCCGCTTTTTCCCTGCTACGGCGCAGAAAGATATGGAGGAGCAATTCATCAGACTCCAGCAGGGGAACAAGTCCGTGGACGAGTATGCCGCGGAGTTTCTTCGACTGAGCCGCTTCGCGCCGTATATGGTAACGGACGAGGAGAAGCGAGCGAGCAGGTTTCAGCAGGGTCTACAGATGAAGATTCAGATGTACCTGATGCCCCAGCAGCTGAAGACCTATGCAGAGGTTCTCACCATCGCTCGGGAGGTAGAGCGTGGGTTTGAGAAGGAGCAAGGGGATCAGATGAGACACCAGGCCAAGAAGAGGCCTTTTGAGTTGATAGATGAGGGAGATGCAGGTAGGGCAAACCATGGCCCGATGATGAAGAGACCATCCCAACCTCCTCTGTCTCAGATTGTATGCAACTATTGCCACAGACCCGGGCATTATAAGAGCGATTGTCGAGTAGCTAAGAGATTATGTTTAGTGTGTGGGTCAGGGAGTCATATGCTATGGGATTGCCCACACAGGAAGTTTGGTCATGTGGCACCAATCCGACCAGCACATCCAGCCCCAGCTCTTCCAGCTCCACCATTAAGGAGGAACCCAGAACCTGTGGATCGAAGAGTTCCAATTCCGCCTCAGCAGTATGCTCATCAGCAGAGAGGAATAAGGCCTAGAGCAGACCATGGTAGAGGTCAAGTTCGCATCATGGAGGCAGAGACATCGGAGGATGCAGCAGAGTGGGTAGACCAGCATCCGGAGCAGGAACCCTAGGATATCATGGTAACCACTACCCCAGATCTTGTATTTGAGTTGGTTATCATCCTAAATATTTTCCTTTATCATTCCATCATTGTTCATCCTAGTCATTCCTGTATTCATCTTACCCTTGTTTTGATTTTTCGGAATTTTGACTCCAACCATGTCCCCTTTGTGTTCAATTTACCCCTTAATGAAATTGCGAGGACGCAATTTTTGTAAGGTGGGTGGATTGTAATACCCCGTTCCTGGAATACGTACATAAATGCGTATTCAGTTTTTCGATCGTATTTTTCGATTTACTTCCCGTATTTGACCAATTTCAATTTCAAATATCATTTTCTAATATATTAGATTTTATGTGAATTTCTGGAATTTTCTAGAATTAAAATGAATTTCTTCAAAACCGGTGTCGACCAGTGCCGCTGATCGATTCCCGAATTTTTATCTTACAAACTGTTTAGAATTTCTCGAAGATTCTTTAGACATTTCTGCTTAGAATAATGTTCCTTACTCAAATACTTTTTCTGAAGATTTTACGAATTTATGGATCTTCCACCGGAGTCGGTAGATAACCGATTCTAGGATTTTTAATTCACAAACTGTTAGGAATTTCTAGAAAGGCCTTTAGGCATTATCTCTTAGAATTATATTTTCTACCTACATTCTTTTTCTGAGCATTTTATGAATTTATGAAAATCCCAACGGAGTCGGTATTTTATTGGTTCCGGGATTTTAGCTTTAAAACTATATCGTATTTCTTAAAACGGATTTCACTATGATATTTAGTATAATATTATTGATTTTTGGTATAATTTACGAGTCATTCCGAGATACTTGAATTTCGGACGATTTCGGTATTTTCTGAAATGTTTTCCCGCATGATCGACTTCAACCTAGGAATCCGTGTTTCCAATATTTTCATTTTGGAGTTAGAGAAATATCTTCTCTTTTCCAATTCTTTTCCTTTTCCTATTTCCTTTTCCTTTAATTCTCCACCACACATTCCTTTACTTCATTCCTAAGCTTTGCCACCTCATCACTTCCACCTCACCACTTCCACACACTTCCATTTCATCTCCACCACACAAACCCTCCACCTCACCCCACACATGGCAAGCCCCTATTGGCTAAAGAGAACACCTCATCCCCCTATTTGCAAATAAGCCCCCTCTCAATTATTTAATTACTCCTCTTTTACAAATCCAAACCCTATTTAAACCAAACACTTTAATTTTAATTCTTTTCTTCACTTCATCAAGAAACCAACCTTTGCAAATCCCTCTCCTTCTCTAAAGCAAACCCTAGGTTCATCTCCATCCCAAGCAACCACCACTTCGTTGGATTGGGATCGTCCGCAAGATCGTCGAGGATCACTTCGGCGCTTTTCGTCAACCTCGACTTCTTCCGGAACTCGTTAAAGCCCAAACAACCGATCGAAGTGAGTATTTTTACTCACCAAGACTTTCCTAATTCCTAGAATATTTCTATGTCCCTATTTTGTTCACTTGTATCATAAAAATCATATTTTTAGTCTATCAAAATCAACTTCCAAAACTCAGATTTTCAGACCAACAGCAGCATATTCCAGAACCCCGGTCGACCGGCCCAAGGGGGGCAGTCGACCGATGTGCACAAACGTGCACAACTTTGAGTAGGCGGTCGACCGGTTCACCAACCAGTCGACCGGTAGAAAATCTGGAGCTCACGCACTTTGTACGGTCGACCGGCAGTCGACCGGCACCCGACCGCCCTTGAAAACCCAGTCGACCGTCAGTCGACCGGAGGTCGACCGATAGGCTAAATCTGGGCCAAATTTCTGATTCTTTTCTTTTTAAAATTTGATCTTACCTTGATCCATGTATGATATATTAGTCTTGTTTATGCTTCATAATTGATACCACATGACTTATTACTTGATGGATCTCACCACTTGATACTTCATGACTTGTTCGTTAACATTATCAACCGTTTGTCAATTCTTTAGACTTGTTAGTTTTATGTTTCCTTTTAACACATGTATATTACCATTTTGTCATGCTATCTCTTTACAACAAGGCATGACACACTTGACATTGTATAATTATCTCGATAATGGGAATGTAGTACCTGATCACTTGCTATGTCTTACATTTCTGATTACATTTATGATTACAGTTCTGACTACATGTATGATTACAGTTATGATCCTACTCATTCCCATAATCAGATAATTATATTAATAAACTATATAAAGGAACAACTTGTATGGGTATGGGAGGAAGTGATGGATGCCGGAATGATACCTTGCTTATAGTGATGGGATATATATATTGGCGGTAAGTTATATGTCATTACATTTAGGGGGACTTTGGGCCTCCAAAGCTGGTTCCAGGTGTATGGAAACCACTATAAGAGGTGATATCAGTTCTCCATCTACTTCCGGTAACGACCCTCGACTTTCTTATATATGGATGTATGTGTGTGGGATGTACACTCAAACACATACCTAGATATATGAGTTAGACGAGTAATAATAATAGTAGACGTTGCCTATTGTGATTCATGTTATAGTTCCGGTTATGACTTATGATACGTGTATTATGGACCTTGACAATTACTGTTATGCATTCTTGGCTTGACCATAGTTGATTTGCATCTCTGATTCTATACGCTTGGATATACTGTGGCATGAGTCAAAGGTATATATATGAGGGTTTCCTTGTTTGGATTATTCCTTCGATGTACTAGTCTCATGGGACCGTGACCTAAGCGTATACAATCACTTTTGCTTATAATTAACCTTACTTTCGATTTCCTGTTCCATGTATGCGATACCTGTCCTCATATATTATACTTGTGTTCTAACCCCTATTCTTATCGCTTTGCCACTTGGCTATAGTTGTTTACTATTATATGTCTTGACCCTTTGGATTTGCATATTCAGATTTCGAAGCTTGGATCGTAGTGGAGCCATCCACTGTAGATTGAGCTTCCTCTAGTGAGCAGGCTAGCTCTTCTTCCTTCGTGCCAGGCTCCTCTTTTGACTCACGGGATCTCCATCCTACTCGTGAGCATTTTGTTGTTCATCTTGTATATTTTACTTTTGGACTTGTTATGATAAAAGACACATGTAATGTGTAGATGTTTATCATACTGTGATGACTTTGTATATGTACCTTTCATGTTGGCATTTGTATGAATACCACGCTTCGTGTGTACTCGGATTTCTTGTTGTACTTTATGCTTAGCGTATATACGTGGGGGCACTCTCTGACCTACGTATATACGTCGCAGTGACGTCCCCGTATCTTGGAAATCGGGGCGTTACAATAACTTAGGTTTTCTTTTTATTATTAAAAAAAATTTATTATTAACATTTTCTTTACATTTAAAAACTTTTTGAAAATAGAAACAATATTTTGACATATTTTTGTAAGAAATTAAGTCAATTTTAAGGAATAGAAGAATCATAATTAGGATTTCTTATACTTGGTCAAAATAAGATTATTTGTTTGATTTCAAGGTTAGGAAGAAAATTAGTGAAAGTAATTTAGTCTTGATCTTTATCTTGATAATATATGCATGCTTTATACACTTACACAGCTAGAGTTCAAAACAAAGATTCTTATGCCTTATTTAAAAAAGAAAAGGAATATATATGTATATAAATCCTCTAATTAAGTTGGGTATTTGTGCCTTATAAAGCATAAGTATTCACGCCTAAACGCAGTTGATATAATAAAATCCTTAGTTTTATGGCTTTGTTTGCTCAAGTCCATAAGTCCTTGGGGTGTCTTCTCACCTGGTGCCCTAAGACCATTCGGTTTGGGAGTCACTGATTAAAGGCTCGTTATATGGGCAGATTAGAAGCCTAATAAAACTAAGGAATAATACCACCAAAAATAAAAAAAATAAATAAATAAGGCATAAGAGTTAGAATTAAAGAACCCTTAGTCAAAATTTCAAAGTCACGAAGGTGCGTATGACTTAGGGTAAAGTAATAGAGTAGATGAGAAGTACAATTTGACTCCTTACTTTGATTGATAACAAATTTTGAATAGAGACTAAGTTTAGGAATGAAAAATTTGGTTTTCCTATACATTATAGATTATTTAAACTCTTAGAATAATATTTCAAATATTTTTCTCTTTCAAAATGTATTTTTAAAATACTAACACTTTGTTTCTCTTTCTTTATGAATTTTGTGGGTGTAATCCACTGAAAGCCCTCACGAGACAAAACTCATCCTCTAGGGATAACTTAGAGGTTTAATGGCCTGTTGCACATGCTCAGTGCAATCGCGTGACCTGCGAAAGTGGTCTAATAATTTCTTAGGCTTAAATTTAGATGTTTTTCTCAAGGACGAGCAAAAGATAAGTGTGGGGGAGTGATTGCCCACATTTATTGCATTATTCTTTATTACATTTTCACATTTATCATGTAATAAATTTGCTAAATTTCTTATCTTAAATATCTATTTTGCAGAAGATAATTATGGGGAGAAAGAGGATAAAATCAAATAAATATCATTTAAATTCAGATTTAACTTGATCTATTTGGTTAGAGGAGGATGATCCCAAATTCACTTGGTTAAATTCAGTTTTTGGTGAATCAAGTAGTTAAAACTAAAGATCAACTGAGGATAACGTCAAATATAGAGACAAAATTCAAAATCCAAAGGGACAAATAGATAGGAGAAGATCACGGATGAGATGAAGCAATTTTGACTCGGATTCTGACTGGATACATTTTAGTATTTGAATCATAACTTTCGCTACTGAAACTAAAATCTGATGATCCAACATGATCCAGAAAGATGACTTAAAGAGCTACAATTCTTAAGTTGATTACTATCTCTAATTCTATCATTTGATAAATTATATTCATCAATCAACACGCCAACAGATCAGACCTGAATATCCACATCAAATCAAGTTTGAAGATAAGGGAGGATTCAATTCAGAAATACCAGCTTCCCCAATTTTCATATTCCTCTACCCTTTGCATTTCTCCTATAAATACTTGCAATCTCAAAGGCAAAAGGAGCGATCAAGTAGAGATAGGTTCTTAGGCCAGTTTTCATTTTTTTTTGTGTAGGTTTTTATTTTTATTTTTATGTAATTTTTATTTCTTTGTAAGCATAGATTAGACTGAGATTCATGTAAGCAAAAGAGAGTGACTTATGTTGAGAGTGACATCGATGTAACCTCCTCCTTTCTTTCATCGTTTCTACAAGTAATCAAAGTAACATCTTCAAGCTTTTCTTGTTATATGTTCTTCCTCTATTTTTACTTTTTCTCTTTTGGTTTTGATGAATGTCCAAGTGAACCTCGAAGTATCAATATAGCCATGTTTGTGTGAGCGCCACCGATATTTCATGATGATGTTCACCTCCTCAAGATGCCGTATCATTTTATTTTTGTTCATCTTGATGATGTAATGCGAATAGGGACTGAGCTCGATCTTTTGGGTTATGTGTTGATCGCTTACGAAGTAAGATAAAACATGCAAGGGTTCCAGGAAATCATCAACCAGAGGAGGTAAGTATTTCTTTTAGTTTTTTCTTTCGTTTCTTTTAATTTTAGTTTAGATCACCAGCACCACAATCTTCCAACTCTTTTATCACTCTTTTTAATTTCTTTGTATAAATCCATTTCCATTTTCCCCACCTTCTCAATCTACCACTTTTATTAACTCAACTGTAACTTATTTTTTTTCTTTTAAGAACTGAAAGAAGATCTTTAACCATTCTTTGAAACCTAAAGGAGAACTTACTAAAAAGCTTCCATCACTAGTCCCTCCTTGTGGATCACGACTCGCATAGCCGCTTGCCATCATGGTAGTATTGAGTACTTGCACATTCCATTCATAAGTTCTAAAATTATGTATTCTTGTATGCAGGTAAAAACTCAATCAAATTTTGGCACCGTTGCCGGGAGGGACGGTAATTATTCTCTTTTTTTATATTTGGTTAACTTTCTTCCTTGTTCTTGGTGTACAGATTTAACAACAAATAAATTTTTGCTGCCGGGGATATATAAGTGGCCCTAGTCTCTGCTCCAGAAAGTAGAGACCAGAAGCCTGATAGGTAATAAAAAATGCATATTTATCACTACATTTACTATCACATTTTCATATTTATTCCTACAATTATGCACCATTACTAATGTTTATTATTTAATGTGTGCAGGCCTTGAGTAATTAATTAAATAAAGAATAAAGCCTAAATGAAGCCCAGAAGCCCCAAAAAGCCCATGTGCAAGCCCAAGTGCCAAAGTTGCAATTATCATGTGCAAAATTTGCAATTACTAAAAGAAGAGGAAAGAGATAGACTTCTACTCAATCCTAATTACTTGCAAGACAAGGATAAAGATAAAAGGAGGAGAGTGCAAAGATAAAATTCGTTTTAAAGAGATTCGGATTTAGGGTAACTTGCTTCCTAAGTTATCCCGAATTTTCAAAATAAAGAGTCGATACGCCAGAACTAAAAAGATATACCCAGATGGACGGATCAGAGGAGGCCACGCGCGAAAGCGCGTGGCCAGAGACCACACTATGGCCGCGGAAACGCGGCCATAGCCGCGTTTCCGCGGCATTATGGACGAGTTTGGTGATAAGGTTTCGTGGGAGAGTCGTACCGGGACTCTACTTCTTCCATCTCCTATAAATACCCCTGCAGAGCAACAGAGAAGGGCGTCCAGTGGAGTACAGAAACAAATTTAGGGTTTTCTTAAGCTAAATTTTAGATTGTAACTTAGGTTTTTTATTTTTCTTTTATGTAATTATTATGTAACTGAGAGGAGAGACGAGTTTCATTGAGGAAGGAGATCAAGCTTGTACTGAGGTGACATCGGTGTAAGTAAATCTTTTCTTCCATTGTTATAAGAATCAAATCGAAGTTTCTATTTTTTCTTTACTCTTGTTTTTGTTTATTTTCCTCTGAATACTTGCAATCCAAGAGAATCCGATAGCTTCGAGACTGCTTAGCCGTTGAAGTGCCCTTGATGGCCTATGGTGATGAACAAACCTTCTCTTGTTAGTATAATTTGTCCTTTTTATTCGTAGTGTAGATCGAGATGGGGGAAGATCCTATACGCCATGCTTGATTGCCTTCAAAGACAAGGTAAGTCATCGCAACGGATCAAAGGTAAACAGGCACAGAAGAGGTAAGTATGATTTTTAGTTTTTAGTTTTCTTTCTTTTATTTCTTAGTTTAGATCACCAACACCAATAACACCCAATTCAATTTCTTGTATAAAATCTAACCCAAGCCTAACTAAAAATGAGTTGACGTTGGCCCTAGGGACATCTCGGACTCAATTAGGAGATTATCCTAAGGGGGAACGGTGTTGAAATTTGATTCCTGCCAAATCAGTGTCTAGGAAGGGGATGAGGGCCGAAAGCCCGAAGATTGGTGGTTATTTAATTAAGGAACGTCTTTGACGGAAAACCTCCCACCAATCTTGCCCTGACCTGGCTGATTAGCTTGTGGTTAAAGTCTACATTATACCTCCCGTGGACAATTTAACTAGTTAGGAGTCATCTAGGTCATAGGTCTACCCTAACTTAGGTTAGAATTTTTCTTTTTTGTTTGCTTATTTGTTTGTTCTTTTTTGTTTGTGTTTTATTGTGTGTATGGCTTATAACAATAATTTTTCCAATTTTAATCCATATACACACCAACCGCTTTTTTGGATATTACCAACCCGGCATATCCTAACTTTATCCAACCTAGTGTGCCGGAGTGGTCTTATCCGAATGAATATAACTCATGCCCCCCATCTTATGACCATAATTTTCACAACGATTTCTACTCTTCACAGAGTCCATGGGGATTCACCTCCTCCGAGTCCAATTTTCAACCAACTTGTCCTCCTTATCCACCTTGTCCACAATATTTCCAAGATTCATACTCAGATCCACCAGTTCAAAATAGAAAACCATCTATCTTGGAAATGATGAGTATGCATGAGTCCAAGCAACAATCACCATCAATCTTGGACATGATGATGCGTGAGTCTAAGCAACAATCACCGAATCTGACCGACTCACAATTTCATCATGATTGTCACAACAACACTTCATCTTTTCAAGTCCTATCACAACAAAATGATGAACCTATCGACTATGAAAAGATGCTTGAAGTCTTGACTCAGGCTAGAATCGCTCGTGATCATGAAATAGATATGATGGTTCAAACTTTACGTTCTCACCGTTCGGCCATTTCTGATATCGCTAACCATTCTCTTAGAGCCGAAGAATCACGTTGCTTTGAAAAACAAGATTCTATTTTAGTACAATCATTTGAACTTGCCCAAACTCCAAATTTGAAAATGACATTGACAGTTTGGCAAGTTATTCCTTTCCTGAAATTGAACTTGAAAATGAATATGATCATGAACCTCAACTTAGTGATTCAATTTTACTTCCTGATTCAATAATGACTCCGGTGTCTCCACCTGATTTCAATCTTTTTCCCGAGTCAGCATTGGATTCTGTGCCAATTCATCATGAAATTGAATCACCCATTTTTAATGATCATATTGAACTTGACCAATTTTATAATTTTGAAAGTCCCATGGATAAATTGGCAAGTTCTAATTTTTATGACATTGAACTCAATGAGAAATGTGACCTAGATTCTCAAATCTGTGATCAAGTTCAAATTCCCGAATCATTATTGACTCCTGTTTTGTTACCCGACTTAGGTAATATTTTAGAGTCAGTTTTGATTCCCACACCTCTCATTCCTGAACTTGAATCACCAATATTAAGTCACATTCCATTGTGGGAAAATGATTGTGGACTTGAGTTTCAACTTCTTGATTTGGACCCACTTCTTGAACCAAGCTCGACTCATGAACCTTTACTTGATTTAAGTTACTTTTCTGAGTCAGTATTTGTTCCCGTACTTCTTAAGTCCAAGTCAATCCTTCCATCTTTTCACACTCCATTTTGGGACAAGGCGGTTGACACAATTGACTCTGAAAATAACTATGAAATTTGGAAATTAGATGGGGAGGAATTTTAAAAAATGTTCATACAGACATCATTGTAGTGGGTTATACAAGAAAGATTTCTGGTGGGTTCCTCCGAATTCCACGAAAAGTAGATTGGGCCGCATTTCGTGGACCAATTAGACCACCACCGGAACCACCACCTTAAGGTAATATTTTCCTTCCCTTTCTTCTTTTTCATGCATACATACATTCATTAATACATTGAGGACAATGCATGAGATAGGTGAGGGGGAGGATTTACTAACATGCTAACATAGTTAGATACTAACCCCAAAAAAAAAAGGGACAATATTTTGACTTATCTTTTGAAAGAAATCTAAGTTAGTCTTAAGAATTAGGAAAATCATGATTAGGATTTCTAAAAACTTGGTCAAAATAAATAAATTGTTGAATTTTTAGGTATAGGAGGAAAAATTGAATAAGTAATTAGTCTTGATTTTACCTTAATGAAATGTGCATACCTAATACACTCACACATCTAGGATTCTAAGACAAAGACTCTTGTGCCCTATAAAAAATAATACTAAAAAAAATTTAAAGAAAAAAATTCACTAATTAAGCTTGATACATGTGCCTCAAGAAGCATAAGTATTCACGCCTAAAGGTGATTTTATAAATAAAGTCCTTAGTTTTGTGGCCTAGTTCACTCGAATCCTTAAGTCCGTAGGGTGTTTTCTCACCCGGTGCCCTAAAACTGACCGGTTTGGGAGCCACCGACTTTAAGTTCACTACATGAGTGGATTAGAAAGCCTAAGAAAACTAAGAAATATTATATATGTATTAACACATCTAATAGTCAATTAGTTAGGTATCAGGGCCTCAAGAAGCCTTGATACTTACACGAAAGAAAATTAGATGAGTTATACATATTAAAAAAAGAAAAAAAGAAAAAAATAAAAATAATCATAATAATAATAAAGAGGCATGAGAGTCCAAGTTAAGGAATTCCTAGTAAAGATTCACAAGGATGCATATGACTTTTGGTAACGAAAAGACTATACAAAAATTCAATTTTGATCCTTACCTAAAATGGATAACAATTTACTATATAAAGACTAAGTTTAAGAATGAATAAAATGATAATCCTAAAAACTTATAGATTACTTAGTTTCTTCAAACATATTTCAAATATTTTCCTTTTTATGGATTTTGTGGGTGTAATCCGCTGAAAACCCTCACGAGACAACACTCGTCCTCTAGGGTAACCTAGGGGTTTAACGGCTTGTTGCACGTGCTAATTGCAACCGTGATGCCTGCGAAAGTGAGTTAGGATAGATTAGTTTTTCTTTTCTTATTCTTTTCGATTTTTACTCGAGGACGAGTGAAAAGATAAGTGTGGGGGTGTGATAGGTAGTAAAAATGCATATTTATCACTACATTTACTATCATATTTTCATATTTATTCCTACAATTATGCACTATTACTAATGTTTATTATTTTAATGTGTGCAGGCCTTGAGTAATTAATTAAATAAAGAATAAATCCTAAATGAAGCCCAGAAGCCCCAAAAAGCCCATGTGCAAGCCCAAGTGCCAAAGTTGCAATTATCATGTGCAAAATTTGCAATTACTAAAAGAAGAGAAAAGAGATAGACTTCTACTCAATCCTAATTACTTGCAGGATAAGGATAAAGATAAAAGGAGGAGAGTGCAAAGATAAAATTCGTTTTAAAGAGATTTGGATTTAGGGTAACTTACTTCCCAAGTTATCCCGAATTTTCAAAATAAAGAGTCGGTACGCCAGAACTAAAAAGATATACCCAGATGGACGGACCAGAGGAGGCCACGCGCGAAAGCGCGTGGCCAGAGACCACACTATGGTCGCGAAAACGCGGCCATAGCCGCGTTTCCGCGGCATTATGGACGAGTTTGGTGATAAGGTTTCGTGGGAGAGTCGTACAGGACTCTACTTCTTCTATCTCCTATAAATACCCCTGCAGAGCAACAGAGAAGGGCGTCCAGTGGAGTACAAAAACAAATTTAGGGTTTTTCTTAGGCTACATATTTAGATTGTAACTTAGGTTTTTTTTTATTTTTCTTTATGTAATTATTATGTAACTGAAAGAGAGACGAGTTTCATGGAGGAAGGAGATCAAGCTTGTACTGAGGTGACATCATGTAAGTAAATCTTTTCTTCCATTGTTATAAGAATCAAATCGAAGTTTCTGTTTCTTCTTTACTCTTGTTTTTGTTTATTTTCTTCTGATGACTTGCAATCCAGAGAATCCGATAGCTTCGAGACTGCTTAGCCGTTGAAGTGCCCTTGATGGCCAATGGTGATGAACAAACCTTCTCTTGTTAGTATAGTTTGTCCTTTTTATTCATAGTGTAGATCGAGAAGGGGGAAGATCCTATACGCCATGCTTGATTGCCTTCAAAGACAAGGTAAGTCGTCGCAACGGATCAAAGGTAAACAGGCGCAGAAGAGGTAAGTATGATTTTTAGTTTTTAGTTTTCATTCTTTTATTTCTTTAGTTTAGATCACCAACACCAACAACACCCAATTCAATTTCTTGTATAAAATCTATTTTCACCTTCTTAATCTACCATCTTCTTCCTAATTCAAACACTTTAGAGAACTTACTAAAAAAAGCTTCCAACGCTAGTCCTCCCTGTGGATCACGACCCGCATAGCCACTTGCTATAGCGGTAGAATTGAGTACCTTGCACATCCTATTCTTAAATCTGAAATACTATATTTTGTGTGCAGGTAAAATCTCATTCAAAGCCCTCAGATTTGCTACATTCCAGTGGCAACATGAGTGAACTATTAACCTGTATTTTTGCAGGTTGGCTGAGTTGCAAAACTGAAATTCTGTGGCTATTTATTTTCTTGTTTGTCTCACTGTATATAATTTCTAATCTCAACGTAAAATGATGTTTTTTAAATGCTAAAATTGTTTAAACTTTGCATTTAGGTACGTGTCTATTTCGTTTACATTTTATATTACTATTGAAGAGTGCTGGAGCAAAAGGTACGTATACATAGTATATAGTTTTAAGAAATATTCTTGAGTGATTATTTGCTTATTGAATGTTACTTTTCTATATCATGCACATATTGCACTAAATTGATTTAAGGTTTGTCCTATAAATAAGATAAGGTGGGGAAGTCATTACCCTCCCTAAGCCTACAAACAATCTCCTCATTCACTAACCCAAGCCTAGCTAAAACTGTGTAGACGTTGGCCCTAGGGACATCTCGGACTCATATAGGAGACTGACCAAAGTGGGAAGTTGATTTGAATTTGACTCTTGCCAAATCGGTGTCTAAGGTTGGGGATTGAAGGGCGAAACCCGGAAGGTTGGTGGTTTGGAATAATTAGGCTCGTTGCTTAGGCACAGATACCTCCCACCGATCTTGCCCCTACCTGGCCGATTTATTTGTGGTCAGATTCGGCAATATACCCCCGTGGACAGTTTAACCAGTTAGGAGTCGTCTAGGTCTAAGGTTTACCTTAACTTAGATTAGATTTTTTTTTTTTGTTTATTTGTTTTTGATAATTCTTGTGTGATATGACTTATAATAACAATTTTCATATTTTGATGGTAATCTATATTTCACCCCATTTGACTCGAATAATTCCAACTAGATTTTTTACAATATGAACCAACCAAATATACCGAGTTAGACTTATCCGAATCAATATAACCCATCCTCCAATCTTATGACCATAATTTTTGAAATAATTCCAACTCTTAACAGAGTCAATAGGGATTCACCTACCCCGAGTCCAATTTTCAACCAACTTGTCCTCCTTATCCACCTTGTCCAAAAGTTTCACAATATTCATTCCCCAGCAATAGTGCCAAAATTTGATTGAGTTTTTACCTGCACACAAGCATACAGAATTTCAGAACTTAAAAATGGAATGTGCAAGTACTCAATACTACCGCGACAACAAGTGGCTATACGAGCCGTGATCCACAAGGAGGGACTAGCGATGGAAGCTTTTTCGTAAGGTCTCTTTTAGATTACAAAGAGTAGTTAAAGATCTTCTTTCAGGTCTTAAAAGGAAAGAAAATAAGTTACAATTGAGTTAGAAAGAAAGTGGTAGATTGAGAAGGTGGAGAAAATGTAAAATAAATTTATACAAAGAAATAAAAAGAGGGATAAAAGAGTTGGAAGATTGTGGTTTTGGTGATCTAAACTAAAATTAAAAGAAAAGAAAGAAAAACTAAAAAGAAATACTTACCTCCTCTGGTAGATGACTTACCTGTAACCCTTGCATGCTTTACCTTGCTTCGGAGGCGATCAACGCATAACCCATAAATCGAGCTCAGTCCCAATCCGCATTACATCATTGAGACGAACAAGAATGAAATGATACGGCATCTTGAGGAGGAGAACATCATCATGAAATATCGGTGGCACTCACACAAACATGGCTATATTGATTCTTCGAGGTTCACTTGGACATTCATCAAAACTAAAAGAGAAAATTAGAAATAGAAGAAGAACAATAACGACAAAAGCATGAAGCGTTACCTTTGATTACTTGTAGAAACGATGAAAGAAAGGAGGAGGTTACATTGGTGTCACTCTCAACATAAGTCTCTCTTACTTATATGAATCTCAATCTTACCTATGCTTACAAAAAAAATAAAAAATTACATAAAAAAGAAATAAAAATCTACACTAAAAAGAATAAAAACTGACCTAAGAATCTATCTCTGCTTGATCGCTCCTTTTGCCTTTGAGATTGCTGGTATTTATAGGAGAAATGCAGAGGATAGAGGAGTATGAAAATAGGAAAAACTGGTTATTTCTGAATTTGAATCCTCCCCTTATCTCCAAACTTGATTCGATGTGGATATTCAGTTCTGATCTGCAGCTTATTCAGTATTTGATGTTATCCTCAGCTAATCTTTAGTTTTAACCACTTGATTCACTAAAAACTAAATTTAAGCAATTGGATTTGGGATCATCCTCCTCTAACCAAATAGATTTAATTAAATCTTAATTTAATTGATATTTATTTGATTTTATCTTATTTCTCCCCATGATTATCTTCTGCAAAATAGACATTTAAGGTAAGAAATTTATCAGATTTATTACATGATAATATGAAAAATATAATAAAGAATAATGCAATAAATGTATGCAATCATTGATGCTTGATTGAGGTTTAAACCTGCACAAAAAATATAAAATTTCAAAAATACAAAATAAAAGTGCAAGCTCTCAATACTATCGCGATAGCAAGTGGGGGGTTGTGATCCATAAGGAGGGACTAGCGATGGAAGCTTTTAAGCAAGTTCATTTCTTTTTGAGTTTACAAAAATATGTTAGGAATTTTTTCTCAGTTTTAGAAAAAGAAAACAAAAAAGTTAGGTTAAAAGATGTGAAGAAGATGGCAAAAAAAGGATGATAATGATGTTGTTATTGTTGTTTTATTTCAAAAGAAAAGGAAAAACTAAATAAAGAGGAGAATGTTGGTTTTTGAGTAGAATTTTAAATTAAGAATTAAAAGAAAACTAAAAATTCTTACTTATATCTTTCGTGCTCATATACCTTGGATCCGTTGCTACGACTTACCTAGTCTTTGAAGGCAATCAAGCATGGCGTGTATGAAATTACACCTAGAGGGGGGGGTGAATAGGTGTATACCTAATCAAATAAAAATTCTAATCAATTTCAATATGAAATAATGCAACCGATTACTAAAAACAAGACTTGAAGTAGAATTCCCCGTGAAGGGCTCCAAACTTCTCCTCGTGATTCCTCTAGATAAGAGTTGAGGTGCTCAATTGCTATCTTATTGAGATAAGTATGATCGATAAGAATAAGTGAATGAAAAACAAGTAAATAGAGACAATAAAGCAATCGCAACAAAAAGATTTGTTCCGAGATTTAAGCCACCGCTTTACGTCCCCGCCTTCACCGTTGTGAAGGATTTCACTATCCACTATTTGATCCTCCACAAAGAGACTTTACAACAAGAAATCACAATCACTCAGAGTACTCAACTCCCTAACTCAATTCTCTCCACAAGAGGCAACACAAAGCCAGTTGAGATAATAAGCTCTTGGTGATCAAGAGATAAACTTGAAGCTCAAGGATGTAAGTAAGAGTGAAATCAGAAAAGAGATATTTTAAGAGCAGAAAAACTCAATTAAAACTTTGAAAATAAGAGCACAAAAAAAACTTTAAAACTTTTTCTCTTTGAAAGCAAAAACTAGATTTTCAATAGAATTTGTTGCTATAAAATATTCAATCTCAATAACCCTTTGTATAAATTAAAAAAAAACACTTTTAGAATAATTTTACCAGGCCTAAAAAGAAAGAAATTGACCTTAGAAATTCAACTTTTCAAATTTTAAAAGAAACATGTTTAAAAATAGTTTTAAAAGAGCTGGTCATTACTGTCAATCTGGCAGTATATCAGTCGACCGACCATTCAAAAAAATTTGACGGTTGGCTCTCGGTCAACTGATCGGCCAACCGTGTTTAACTAAGACCAAACTAGTAGCACTCGATCGACCGGAATAAGGGACCGTGGGCGGTCGACCGTAATAAGGGACCGATCAATCGGTCGGTCGACCAGGAATATGCACAACATGCACACCCCAATTGCCAGGGGTTCGGTCGACCGTATGGTTAACCGTTCTGGCTTGTAATAGGCACGGTCGACCGCCTGGTCAACCGACCAAGGTCAAAAACTGGGTCAAGGTAATTTTTTGAAGATAAAGAAAATTTTCAAATAATTTTTGTTTGATATTTTGGAAGAGAGAAGACATGTATAACCATAAGATACAAGTTCTAAACTGATAGAAATCTTTAAGAAAATGTTGAAAAAGTATCAAAATCAAATATGTCAAAACCATATGATTGAAACTTGAGATTGCAAAGAAAAAGTTAAAATCAAAGTTAAAATTCTCAGTCTCAATTGTATCCGCTGCAGCAAGGGCCAAAGCGGGTCGATCCACAGGGAAGGATGCGATGCAAGCGTTTCAGACGATTTCTCTATATTACTTAGATCAAACAAAAGAGAGTGATTAGATTTGAATGATTTGATTGAAGATATGCAGTTTACTAATCTTCTACCACAACCCTTAGTGTATGTCTTGAAAAGTGAATAATTTTGAAACAAGTAAAATCTATCCTAGGTTATTAATAGAAATTCAAGCAAGATAAATGATAATAGAATCTAACTAGTTTGCACTAATAAAATTCAACAAGTGTTCATCCTAACTTCTAAGTACAACATAGGAAAAGTCTTATCTTAAGGTTATGCTGTCAAAGTACTTAAGCATGAATTAATGAAGAATTGTTTAGAGGTGTAACCTAGATTAAAAAAACTAACCCGGATCACTCGGTGCCGCAACACCTACAACGAATTCACACTAGATCTTCTTGGACTCACTAGTCCCTCTCTTGTTCCCGCAAGAACTACACACCGCAAGCACACTAGCTTGCCAAGGCCGCACCTCTACACCGAGCTCTCACTAGAACTCGAAACAATGCGAACCGCAAGTCCGCCTCCTCAAATATAAGAATGAACACTTGGTGATCTAAACACTTTGATCAGCTAAAAACATTCTCAAGACAGCTCTCCTATAGGATGGATATAGCAATGGAAAGCTCAAGTATGTGTGAGAAAAATAAGGATTGATTTGGTGGTGAAAAACTCAAGAAATCACTTTTAAAACCTCTTAATAAAATCTCCTTTTTATATGAAAATATTTGGCTCTAAATCAAGTGGAGATAAACACTTAGAAGTGTAAGAAAAACTATCTTGAAAACCCACTTTAAATCTTGTAGAAAACAGTCCAAGGGGTCCCCAATATATAGGCCTCCAAAAACTAGTCGTTGGGGACAAACACAGCAGGAAATCCTGCTGTCAGTCGACCGACCAACGGTCAGATTTCTGAACGTTGTGCCAGTGGTTGTCCGGCCGGTCGACCGTGGCCTGGATACAGAGAGCAATAGCTCTCTACCGGTCGACTGCCCGGTCGACCGGGGCCATTTCCAGATAGCAAAACTCTCTGGCCGTCGACCAGCCCTTCAGCCAAACAAAGCCGTGCACGTTTGTGTACGTCGGTCGACAGCCCGGTCGACCGACCTCTTGCTCGGTCGACCGTGTGGTCGACCGGCAGAAGGCCAAATAATTATTCTTTTAGGGAATAAAAACTCGGTCTTTTTCCTTTAATAAAAACTCATAAATTCTCATAAATTCTACAAAAATAAGTTCAGTGATATACTTTAATATAAAAACATGTTTGAGTAAAATCAAAAAATGTTACAAACATTTTGAACTATTTTTGTAATATTAAAGTTTTGCCTTAAACAAAAATCTGTATTTTTCAAAATTGATTTTTCCAAAATTTTTCCAAATACAGAAAGAAGATATGCTAAACACTTTTGAAGCTTAGGTGTATGGATATGATCCACTACACATTTAAGATAATATATCTATGTTTTTGACATTAAGCTCTAAACTAAGTTTGATAAAACACATGTATATTTCTAAGCTTAAAAAATCAAACCGGTATTTTTCAAAATAAAAACTCTTATGAAAACACATCTAAATCTTGTGTGTGAGTGTATATGTACTTGAGCAATCCACCAACTAATCTATCATTTACATTTTATCTAAAAATAAAATCTTGACACTTACAAACATGACACAAGTCTTCTTGGGAATCTTCTCTTGAAGGTCTTCTTCTCCTTCTTGACTTAGTCTAAACCTTGATCCAATGAGCTAAATTCCTCTTGAGTACTTGATGCGATCTTGATGCGCGAGCTTTTGAATCAACACGTGCTACCTCCAAAAGTTTGACTTGAAATCCTTTGTCGAAGCTAAACACCAAATAAGATCTTGATCAAATATCTGATACTAAGTAAACACAAGATCATTAGTACTATAACTACATGAGTTAATCATCATCAAAGCTAGAGTGATGGGCCTTTGGGCCAACAATCTCCCCCTTTTTGATGATAATAAAACTCATGGAGTTATATATGCATAGATTAAAGTTAAGTTTCATGGAAGCTCCCTTTTAACTCATGCATAACAATAAACAAATAGATATTCAATGAAGTGCATAAAACTAAACAAATATATATGCATAAACAAGGTGAGAGAAACATGCATAAACCAAAACTTCTTCTCTCCAAAAACCTTCTCCCCTTTTTTGGATAAACTTTCAAATCCTTCTCCCCTTTTTTGTATAAACATAAAATATAGAACATGCATAAACTCAATATATGCATAAACTCAATTTCTAAATGTGCATATATAAACTCAAAATCATTCTCTCCCTTTTTGTCAATCATCAACAAAGGGGTAAAATCATTCTCCCCCCTTTTGTCAATCATCAATAAAGGGGTGAAAAATAAATCAACAATAAAGATATATATGCGATATACATTCATGAAGAGGAAGACGGTAAGTTAGCTTCCCTGTATACATGCATTACATGAAGAAGGGATGACAAAACCATAACTCACATAAAGCATAATATACAATGCATAAGTGAAGATGTTAAGCTCCCCCTACACACGTGTACCACATAAAGAAGAGATGTTAAGCTCCTCAATATAAGATACACTCAACATGAATCTATATATAGAAGAGATGTTAAGCTCCCCTTGCATATAGGCAATACATATCAAAACATGAATCTATATATAGAACAGACTAAGTAATCTATAAGTTTTAGGATTATCATTTTATTCATTCTTAAACTTAGTCTTTATATAATAAATTGTTATCCATTTTAGGTAAGAATCAAAATTGAATTTTTGTATAGTCTCTTTCGTTACCCTAAGTCATATGCATCCTTGTGAATCTTTACTAGGAATTCTTTAACTTGGACTCTCATGCCCCTTTTTTTATAATTTTTTTCTTCTTTCTTTTTAATATGTATAACTCATCTAATTTTCTTTCGTGTAAGTATCAAGGCTTCTTGAGGCCCTCATATTTAACTAATTGATTATTAGATGTGTTAGTACATATATAAATAATATTTCTTAGTTTTCTTAGGCTTTCTAATCCACCCATGTAGCGAATTTAAAGTCGGTGGCTCCCAAACTGGTTGGTTTTAGGGCACCGGGTGAGAAAACACCCCACGGACTCAAATTCGAGTGAACTAGGCCACAAAACCAATGACTCTATTTATAAAATCACCTTTAGGCGTGAATACTTATGCTTCTTGAGGCACATGTATCCAGCTTAATTAGTGAATTTCTTTATATTATTTATTTTTATTATTATTATTATTTTTTACGAGGCACAAGAGTCTTTGTCTTAGAATCCTATATATGCATTAGGTATGCACATTTCATTAAGGTAAAAATCAAGACTAATGACATATTCAATTTTTCCTCCTATACCTAAAAATTCAACAATTTATTTATTTTGACCAAGTTTGTAGAAATCCTAATCATGATTTTCTTAATTCTTAAGACTAACTTAGATTTCTTTCAAAAGATAAGTCAAAATATTGTCCTTTTTATTTTTTTTATATCCCTTTTTTTATATATTTTTATATATAATTTTATTTTTTTTATTGTTATGTTAGAACAAATAAAAAAATGTTATTATTTTTTTATAATATTTTTTAAAATTTTTTATTATTTTTTTATTTTTATATTTTACCCTTACATTTTACCCTTCCCCCACACTTGTCTCATGCATTGTCCCCAATGTATGAATGAAATGCATGGATGCATGAATTGGGAGAGAGATAGAGTTACTGATACATTGGGTCAAAAAGACCCATGGTTGCATTTACTTCCGGTACTGATTCCAAAAAGATTTAAGACGTGACCATTTACGTTGAATGTACTGCCATTTTTCGGGTCGTAGATCTCTATGGCTCCGTGTGAAACACAGTCTTAAAAATGAAGGGCCCTGTCCATCTTGATTTTAACTTGTCGGGAAAGAGATGAAGTCTAGAGTTATAGAGTAACACTTTTTATCCTTGGACAAAAGTTTTTCTCGTGATGAACTTATCGTGAAAAACTTAACCCTATCCTTCGCAATTTTCGCATTTTCATATGCTTCGTTCCTCGATTCCTCCAGTTCAGAAATTTGCAATTTCCGAAGCTCACCGGCCTTTTCTAGATCGAAATTTAGCTGCTTAATTGCCCATAAGGCTCGGTGCTCTAACTCAACAGGAAGGTGGCAAGCCTTTCCAAAGACTAGTCTGTAAGGAGACATTCCTAGAATCGTTTTAAAGGCGGTCCGATATGCCCATAAGGCATCCACCAATTTGGTGGACCAGTCCTTCCTATTTTAATTCACAGTTTTCTCCAAGATAAGCTTGACTTGCCTATTGGAAACTTCTACTTGTCCACTGGTTTGAGGATGGTACGGCGTAGATAACTTGTGAGTTATGGCATATTTTCGCATAAGAACTTCAAAAGTTCTATTGTAAAAATGTGTACCATTGTCACTAATTATGGCACGAGGGTTCCAAAGCGCGAGAAGATGTTTTCTTTCAAGAATTTGACAACAACTTTGTTATCATTTATCTTGCAAGGGATGGCTTCAACCCATTTCGATACGTAATGTACAGCCAACAATATGTATTGGTGCCCAAATGAGTTAGGGAAGGGTCCCATAAAATCAATGCCCCAAACATCAAAAAGTTCTACTTCTAAAATTGGATTTAGGGGCATCATATTTCGTTTGGAAATCCTTCCTATCATTTGACATCTTGTGCAAGTTTTGCAAAATTCGAATGCATCTTTAAACAAAGTGGGCCAATAAAAGCCACTTTGTAGGATCTTTTCGGCAGTTTTGCGGGGACCAAAGTGTCCACCGCAAGCAAATTCATGACAAAAGGCTAGAACGCTTCTAGTTTCCTCATCGGGATACATCTCCTAATAATTTGATCGCTACAATATTTGAAAAGGTAAGGATCTTCCATATGTAATATCGGACTTGAGACAAGAATCGGTATATATCCTGTTTTGACCAATTAGGTGGTGTTTGGTTTGTGACTAAGTAATTTACTATGTCGGTAAACCATGATTCCTTAGAGATGGCTAGAAGTTGTTCATCGAGAAAATTATCATTGATGGATAGTTCGTCGGAAGGTGCGTTTGGCACACGAGAGAGATGGTCAGCGACGACATTTTCAACACCTTTTTTATCTCGAATTTCGAGATCAAATTCTTGAAGGAGGAGGATCCAACGAATGAGTCGGGCCTTCGCATCTTTTTTTAGCATTAGGTATCGAAGTGCAGAATGGTCGGTGAAAATCGTGGTCTTGGTCCCAAGTAGGTATGGGCGGAATTTCTCCAAAGCGAATACTACTGCCAAGAATTCTTTCTCGGTTGTAGTATAATTCACTTGGGCGTCATTGAGTGTCCTACTTGAATAATAGATCATGTGTTGCTTGTTATCCTTACGCTGTCCTAAGACGGCGCCTATCACAAAATCTGAGGCATCGCATATGATCTCGAAAGGGTTGGACCAGTCCGGAGGTGAGATGATAGGTGCAGAGATAAGTTCCAATTTTAACTTCTCCCACGCGCTATTACACATATCGTCAAAGATGAAGGGCACATCTTTAGCTAAAAGGTTTGTAAGGGGTCTAGCAATTTTGCTAAAATCCTTAATGAACCTACGGTAAAACCCAGCGTGTCCTAAGAAAAAACGAATGTCCTTTACGCATCGTGGAATTGAAAGTTTGGCTATGATCTCTACCTTAGCCTTGTCTACTTTGATCCCTTCCCTAGATATCTCATGACCTAGGACAATCCCATGCTGCACCATAAAATGGCACTTTTCCCAATTTAGGGTCAAGTTCTTTTCGGTGCATCTATTCAGCACTAGCTCCAAGTGATGGAGACATTGGTCAAATGAATTTCCATAGACGGAGAACTCGTCCATGAAAATCTCTAAGAAGCGCTCGACCATGTCAGAAAAAAGGCTTAAAATACAACGTTGGAATGTGGCGGGGGCATTACATAGGCCGAAAGGCATTCGACGATAGGCAAATGTCCCAAATGGGCATGTGAACGTTGTCTTTTCTTGGTCCTCCGGGGCTATTGGGATTTGGTTATATGATTAGTCTACAATTCTGCATTATTATGTCGCATTCTCTCACAGTTTTATGAATAAATAGTCGATCTAAACCGTGTTTTGGTCTTAATTGCAGGTAGATCCAAAGTCTAAGGGCAAAGATGGAATAAGAGCCTAATTCATCCCAATTTATGGTAATTAATCCCGCATTACTTGGAGGCCAAGCAAAGGATTATCTAGAAGATTCATTGAACCAAGACTCCTGCGCATGTCAGACGAATATTCGGGCGAAATTACCAGCAATGGAATATACCCTGACAACCCACGAAGCCAGAGGAATAATCTGACGAAATCTCGGGACTCCTCTCCCTACTATTGCCGTGGAAACGCGACAAAGCTGTGGAGCCACGCGTCAATTTTTGACGCGTGGCCCCGTCTCGTCTTCTAGATGCTTCCTATGCCTATAAATAGCCCTGCCTTTGGCCAAAACGAAAGTAGTTTTCGTTTTTAGGAGTAGGTGCAGATTTTAGGAGTAGTGTAGGTTAGTGTTCTTCATTTCTTGTATTTTCATTTCTTCTTTGTAGATCATTGTAGTAGGGCTGAGTGATTTCTAGAGAGAGAGATAGTGAGGGATTGATGTAATAGAGAGTGACACTCTATGTAAAGATGCCTCCTTTCTCTTCCAATGTAATCTCCTTCACCTTCTACATGATTTCTTGCTAACTTTTTCTTCTCATGGCAATCTAACTACTAACCACTAACCATCTAACCACTTACTTGATAATCCACATGAATCGGGTTGCCTCTACAAGGCCTTGTTCTTGCAAGAGCCATTGATGGCCAAAGATGATGGGTTCTAACATCTAACTTGCTAACTTGCTAACTTACTAACCAAGCTAACTCTCTTTTATTTCATGCTCTTTTATTTCATGCTAGTAGTGTAATGAGTGATGCTTGTATTAGCTTGTTCTTGATGCAATGTTTTGAATGTAAAGAACCATCCATGAGCCATGCTTTGTATCGTCTCTTGGAGCCAAGGATTGTGATGGCCGAGGATCAAAATGTGAGGCAACTATCTCGAAGAGGTTAGCATGGTTAGTGGAGTACTTAATAGTTAGTAGCCATGAGTTTTCTTTTAGTTTGTTTTAGAAATCATTTTCAAGTTTCTTTTGATCATTTCCATCGTTGTCTTCACCGTCTTCTTTGTTCACCTTTGTTCCATCTTCTTTTCTAATCGCTTTCCAAATCACTTCTCTTTTGTTTTTCTTATCGACGTTTTCATCACCTTCTTCACCTACCACATGCTTGTTTTCCTTTTCTTTTCTTTTCATTCTCTTTATCATTCTTTCAACATAGAAGAAGTGTTAACAACTGACGTGAATAGAGACTGTTAATGCTTCTATCGCCTCCCTTCCCTGTGGATTCGACCCTTTAAGCCAATGCTATAACGGAAGTATCGAGGGTACATTAGCACATTCGAGCTTTTCATCGATTTTACATAAACACACTTTTGAGTGCTAGTTCCACCCCGTTCAAAATTTTGGCGCCGTTGCCGGGGAAGGGAATGGTTTTGTTTTCACGTTTTTGTTAACATTGTCTTCTCTGTTTTGGTGTGCAGGGCAATATTTACAGGTGTTTAATATTGCAGAACATAAGCTAGCTTTGCATCTCCCTGCTCTTGAAAGCAGGGCCCAGTTTCTAAACAAAAGCCGCGAAACCGCGACATTTGCCGCGCAAACGCGGCAGTTTTGTGAAAATTGTATATCGTGTTGTTCTGGGATGTGTGAGTTGTAATAGCTAGTGGATTTGTACTGCTATCTTTCTTACTTTGATTGCCTACACACCATAATAAAATAAAGAACTAAAATACGGAATTTGGACGCTTTTAAAACGGTTTAGACATTTGCATTTAGGCACTTGTCAATTCAATTCCAATATTCTGTATTTTGTTCTGTTGTTGTGATTTGGATGGAGATGTACATATGGCATTGCATATAGCATAGGACAAACACGTGGGTGATTTATCGCTTTGTGTTATATTCTTGTCTATATTGCACACTTGCACAAATTGAATTTAAGGGCAAAACCCATACAAGATAAGGTGGGATTTCATCACCCTTCCTTTGCCCAAAAATCATCTCCCCACTCACACAACCCAAGCCCTAATAAAATTTGAATAGACGTTGGCCACTAGGGACATCACATCTAGGTCTAGGTCAACCCTCCTATTGTCTTGGTTTTGATTTTTCTTTTCTTTTTGTTTGTTGTTTGATTTTTCTTTTTGTTTGTGATTGTTTGGGAAATGGCATTCCACAATAACAATTCTTTCAATCCGAACATGAATCCATATTTCACACCAACCCCATTTGGTTCGGCTAATTCCAACCCGGCGTTTTACAATATGCACCAACCACGTACACCGGGTTGGCCTTATCCGAATCAATACAACTCATACCTACATTCTTATGACTATAATTTCCAAAATAATTTCAACTCGTCACAGAGTCAATGGGGATTCAAGTCCCCCGAGTTTAATTATCAACCTCCTTTTCCCCCATGCCCACCTTGTCCATCATATTCACCTTATCCCCAATACTCATTCCCCGATTCCGCTTCATACACTCCTTTTTCTAAACCTCCAATTGAAGAAAAATCTGAGTTTGAAAAGAGAGTAGAAGCCAATTTACAAAAGGCCAGGCAAAGCATTCAGCAAACATTGGCCTCTCTAAAATATCTTCAAGAGTCTTGCTCACTTCCACCTCTGCATAATGAACAACCATTTGCCTTGGAAACGAGTAAAGAACTCTTGTGTGAGTCCAAGCTTCAACTCCACACATTTTTGACTCACATTATTCACAAAATTTCCAAAACCAAGATTTCTATACTCCCATCTAGAGCAACCATCAAGGCTAGATAAGGGTTGGATATCTTGCAAGAGTCTTTATTATAATATCAAAAATCACATGCCGAGTCTATCAATAAGGTGGAAGAACAATTGAGTCAATTGGTTAACATTTTTAGGAATGAGGAAACTCTATCTTATATCAACCTTTGACCAATTCAACTATGCCAAACTCTATTGATATGACCCAAGACTCTTGTCATTTTGGAAATCAAGATTCAATTTCAGCACACCCACCTGAACTTGTCCAAACTTCAGATCCCATTGACATTTTGGCAAGTTATCCTTTTCTTGAAAATGAACTTGAGCAAGAATATGATCCTGAACTTCCACTTGATGATTCAATTCTACTTCCTGATTCAATTATGACTCCGGTGTCTTCACCTGATTTCACTCCTTTTCTCGAGTCAGTATTGGATCCAGTGCCAGTTCATTGTGAAATTGAATCACAAATCATTTATGATGATTATATTGAACTTGACAAATTTCATACTTTTGAAAGTCCCATAGATAAATTGGCAAGTTCTCATTTTTGTGGAATTGAATTAAATGAGGAATGTGACTTTGATCCTCCAATTTGTGATCTTGTTCAAATTCCCGAATCACTATTGACTCCTGTTTTGTTACCCAATTTGAGCAACATTTTAGAGTCAGTTTTGATTCCCATACCTGTCATTCCTGAACTTGAATCACCACTAATAGAAAGTCACATTCCATCATGGGGAAATAAATGTGGACGAGCTTCATCTTCTTGATTTGGACCCACTTCCTGAACCAATCTCGACTCTCGAACCTCTACTTGACTTAAGTCTTTTTCCTGATTCTATATTAGTTCCTGTACTTCCTGAGTCAAAATCAATCATTCCATTCTGGGACAAGGGCTTTGAAAATTTTGACTCTGAAATTATTTTGCAAATTTGGAATTAGATGGGGTAAATTTTTTAATAAAAATCACACATGCATACATCTTTCTAGTGGGTTGTATTATGGAGGTTTCTGGTGGGTTCCTCCGGACTCCACGCAAGAATGATTGGGCCGCCTTTCATGGACCAATCAGAGCGCCACCAGAACCACCACCTTGAGGTAATTTTTTCCTTCCCTCTCTATTTGTTTCATGCATACATATATCACGATGCATTGAGGACAATGCATAAGATAAGTGTGGAGGAGGGTTTACTAACTTAGAGTTTTTAGATTTTCTTTCTTTTACACTTCTTTTAGATACTTTTAGAAATCTTCCCTTTTGTATAGGAATTTTTCTCTTTCTTTAAAAACTTTTTGAAATAAGAGACAAAGTTTTGATCTATTTTTAAGAAATTAAGATGATCTTAGAAATTAAGAAAGCCTTAATTATGACATCTTAAACCTAGTTGAAATAATGGATCTTGTTTAAAATTATAGACTAAGTAAGATAAATTGGGGAGATAATTTTATCTTGAATTTTTTGCCTTAGATAGTATGCACATCGCACTTACACAATTTTTGGGATGGAAACAAAGACCTAAAATGCCATAGAGTAAATAAAAAGAAAAATATATATATATATGAATAAAACATCACTTATTAAGCTGGATAATTATGCCTCAAGAAGCATGATTATTCACGCCTAACGGTGGTCAAAAAAAATCAAATAATCCCCCTTAGTTCTGTGACCTTGTTTACTCGAGTCCTTTAACCCGAGGGATGTTTTCTCATCTGGTGCTCTAAAACCGTCTGGTTTGGGAGTCATCGGTTATAGGCACGCTACATGGGTGAACTAGAAAGCCTAAGAAAACTAAGGGAAGAAAAAAGAAAAAAGAAATATATATATATATATAAATGGCTTGATGGTTAGAGTTGAAGTCCCAGAAATCTTCACTATCACAAAGTGCATATTATCTAGGTTTTATGAGAGATAAAATATTCAATCCAATTTTGAATTCTTACCTTAATTGAAGACAAGATCTTGCATAGAGACTAAGTTTAAGGAAGAATGATTTTTGGTCGACTTATGACCTTAGATCACTTATATTTTTGCAAAAATAGTTCGAAAACTTGTCTCTCTTTCAAAATGCGTTTTCAAAATACTAACATTTGTCTTCTTTCTTTATGGATTTTGTGGGTGCAATCTGCTGAAAACCCTCAGGAGACAACACTCCTCCTCTAGGGTAACCTAGAGGTTTAACGGCTTGTTGCACACGCTTAGTGCAATCGCGTCACCTGCGAAAGTGGTGTAATAACCCTTGTAGTATAGTTTTTTCTTTTCTTGTTTTGCTCGGGACGAGCAAAAGAATAAGTATGGGGGTGTGATTAGTCTACAATTCTGCATTATTATGTCGCATTCTCTCACAGTTTTATGAATAAATAGTCGATCTAAACCGTGTTTTGGTCTTAATTGCAGGTAGATCCAAAGTCCAAGGGCAAAGATGGAATAAGAGCCTAATTCATCCCAATTTATGGTAATTAATCCCGCATTACTTGGAGGCCAAGCAAAGGATTATCTAGAAGATTCAATGAACCTAAACTCCTGCGCATGTCAGACGAATATTCGAGAGAAATTACCAGAAATGGGATATACCCTGACAACCCACGAAGCCAGAGGAATAATCTGACGAAATCCCGGGACCCCTTTCCCTAATATTGCCGCGGAAACGCGGCAATAGCCACGTTTCAGCGGCAAAGCTATGGAGCCACGCGTTATTGCCGCGTTTCCGCGGCAAAGCTATGGAGCCACGCGTCGATTTTCGACGCGTGGCCCCGTCTCGTCTTCTAGATGCTTCCTATGCCTATAAATAGCCCTGCCTTTGGCCAAAACGAAAGCAGTTTTCGTTTTTAGGAGTAGTGTAGGTGAGTGTTCTTCATTTCTTATATTTTCATTTCTTCTTTGTAGATCATTGTAGTAGGGCTGAGTGATTTCTAGAGAGAGATAGTGAGGGATTGATGTAATAGAGAGTGACACTCTATGTAAAGATGCCTCCTTTCTCTTCCAATGTAATCTCCTTCACCTTCTACATGATTTCTTACTAACTTTTTCTTCTCATGGCAATCTTACTACTAACCACTAACCATCTAACCACTTACTTGATAATCCACATGAATCGGGTTGCCTCTAGAAGGCCTTGTTCTTGCAAGAGCCATTGATGGCCAAAGATGATGGGTTCTAACATCTAACTTGCGAACTTGCTAACTTGCTAACCAAGCTAACTCTCTTTTATTTCATGCTAGTAGTGTAATGAGTGATGCTTGTATTAGCTTGTTCTTGATGCAATGTTTTGAATGTAAAGAACCATCCATGAGCCATGCTTTGTATCATCTCTTGGAGCCAAGGATTGTGATGGCCGAGGATCAAAATGTGAGGCAACTATCTCGAAGAGGTTAGCATGGTTAGTGGAGTACTTAGTAGTTAGTAGCCATGAGTTTTCTTTTAGTTTGTTTTAGAAATGATTTTCAAATTTCCTTTGATCATTTCCATCGTTGTCTTCACCGTCTTCTTTGTTCACCTTTGTTCCATCTTCTTTTCTAATCGCTTTCCAAATCACTTATCTTTTGTTTTTCTTATCGACGTTTTCATCGCCTTCTTCACCTACCACTTGCTTGTTTTCCTTTTCTTTTCTTTTCATTCTCTTTATCATTCTTTCAACATAGAAGAAGTGTTAACAACTGACGTGAATAGAGACTGTTAATGCTTCTATCGCCTCCCTTCCCTGTGGATTCGACCCGTTAAGCCAATACTATAACGGAAGTATCGAGGGTACATTAGCACATTCGAGCTTTTCATCGATTTTACATAAAACACACTTTTGAGTGCTAGTTCCACCCTGATCATTATACCCTGAGTAACCGTCCAAGAAACAGTAATACTCGTGGCTAGCTAATCGTTCCAGCATTTGGTCAATAAAAGGGAGGGGGAAATGATCTTTTCTAGTGGCGACGTTCAACTTGCGATAGTCTATGCATACTCGAACTTTGGTAGGCAGTCGTGTTTGCACTAACTCTTACTTGTCGTTTTCTACCACAGTAAAGCTGGACTTCTTAGGACTACATGCATTGGACTAACCCATTCGCTATCGGAAATGGGAAAAATGATCCCACTATTTAACAGTTTCATTATTTCGGCTTGTACAGCCTCTTGCATGAGCGGGTTTAGCCTACATTGTGGATCCCTCTTCGGTTTAACCCCTTCCTCTAGATGGATTCTATGCTGGACTATCTTAGGGCTCAGTCCCTTGATATCTGCCATGGTCCAACCAATGGCTTCCCTATGTCTCCTACGGGTTGCCAGTAGGTCTTCCTCTTGCCTATTAGTCAAATTGGAGGCAACTATGACTGGTAACGTCTCTTGTTCACCAAGGTAGGCGTACTTAAGATGTTTAGGCAAGGTTTTTAACTCCAAAGAAGGAGGTGGCTCGATGGTTGGAGGTGTTAAGCTTGAATTTTTCATCTCTATAGAACTTGGATTTGTTGCCCATTCAATCTCATCAAGGTTGAGATCACTTGATTCTAACTTTTCCTCTTCCTTCGACTCTAGTGTGATCTCCTCGTTGTGCTCACTAGTCATGTTTTCAATGAAGTTAACCTCAAAGGGTTGGTCGGTCATGTCGTAGGGATGTTTACCTAAGTTGAAAACATTGACTTCCTTAGTCATATCCCCAAAAGTCAATCTCATGGATCCGTTTTTACAATTTATGATTGCATTCGCGGTTGCTAGGAACGGGCGACCTAAGATGACGGGAGCTTGGGACCTAGGATTAGACACAGGTTGTGTCTCTAAAACAATGAAATCGACTCGGTAAATGAATTCTTCCACCCATATGAGGACATCATTGATCTCTCCCTTAGGAACTTTAATTGAGCGATCAGCCAATTGGATTATAACTTGGGGTGGGTTGAGTTCTCCTAATCCAAGTTGTTGATATAAGGAGAAGGGAAGCAAATTAATGTTGGCTCCTAAATCGAGGAGTGCTCGATTGATTTCAGCTCGACCTATTGTGCAAGAAATGGTGGGGCAACCAGGGTCCTTGTATTTGACTGGGATCTGGTTGGACAATAGCTCACTAATGTTAGTGGCTAGAAAAACCTTCTTAGGCACATTTGTCTTTCTTTTTTTGGTGCACATGTCCTTAAGGAATTTGGCATAACTAGGGAACTGTTGGATTGCATCAAGAAGTGGTATATTGACCTAACCTGATTGAACACCTCGAGTAGTTTCTCCATATGTGGATTATTATTACTCCTAAGCCTATTCGAAAATGGGGCTGTAGGCTGGTGCACCTGTCCTGCTGATCTTTCAACTTCGGTTTCTTTGGAGTTTTGTGGAGATGGAGTGGGACTAGATGGAATGGACAACTGAGATGGGTCCTGTGGCATGGATACATGATTATCAACTTGTTTCCCTGATATTAGTGTATGAACCAAGTTACACTAGTTCGGGTCTTGAGCCTCATTGGCTAGCCTAGGATTCCTACGGTTTGACAATGGTTGACTTGGTAGAGTTCCCCTTTGTCTTTCTTGTTGATTTAGTTGGATCTCTATCCTAGTCAAGACTTGAGCCAGCGTGTCGTGGCTTTTAACTAGAGTGTCCACCTTGCTTTCCATGTTTGAGAGTCTTGTTTCCATTTGTGAATTTTGGAAAGAGTGTGGAGGATTTTGACTAGGGAAATTTTGTTGATAGGGTGGATTTTGGAAATTGTTGGAGAATTTCGGCCTTGTTTGATCATTGTTGCTTGGGCCCCATGAAAAATTTGGATGATTTCTCCAACCGGGATTGTAGGTGGGCGAATATGGATTGTTGGCGGGCCTTGTGAAGGCCGCACTCATATGTTCGGGCAAGGTTTGATGCGCGATAAAGACGGGACATTCCTCGAACAAATGGTTCATGTCTTGACAATAAGTACAGCCCGCCGAAGGTGTTGGGCTGACTTAGTTCACAGAGACTGTTT
This sequence comes from Agave tequilana, assembly GCA_038442645.1. NCBI lineage: Eukaryota > Viridiplantae > Streptophyta > Magnoliopsida > Asparagales > Asparagaceae > Agave > Agave tequilana. The sequence goes on along the minus strand of JAVJIF010006040.1, from coordinate 88,876 downwards.
CTTTAGTTTTAAGAGCTTCTAGTCTTCGCATCACAGCAGATAACTTAGCATCGGTAGCTATGTTGGCCTCAATGGAATTGATACCTCCTTTAGAAGAAGTAGGGTCATTAGTCCTAAATTTTTCCAGAGTTGGTTCCCATTGGATTGTATTATCAGCTAATTCTTCATATAATAACCATCCTTCATGTTCGTTCTTTTCAAAAATCCTCCTTGGCACATGGATTCTAATAGCATTTTAGTTTGATATTCTAATCCATCATAAAGAACTTGGCAAAGTCGCCATTTCTCTATCCCATGGTGAGGGCATTGGGCAAGGAGGTCCTTAAAACGTTCGAAGTATTTCCAAAAAGGTTCATTGGCTGTTTGCTTAAACTATAAGATGCTCTTCCTAATTAGTGCAGTCTTGTGGACAGGATAAAACTTCTTTAAGAAGGCTTTAATGAAATTATCCCATGAGGATATTTGACCGGCCTGTAGACTGTAGAGCCATTTCTTTGCTAAGTCTTTCAAAGAGAATGGGACAAACCGTAATTTGATGGCATCTACTCCTAGGTTGGGTATCTTCATCATGAGACATACTTCTTCAAATTCCTTTATGAAAAAGTATGCATCCTCAGATTCAAGTCCATGAAATTTGGTAAGAGTGTTGATGTATTGTGGTTTGAGCTCAAATTGGTCAACACCTTCATCGGGTAACAGAATGCAAGAAGGAAGAGAGGTCCTAATAGCATAGAACCTATCTTGTAGTGACGGTGGATGTGCCATGTATGAGTCGGTCTTTTGTTCGGGTGGTGAACTGGTTCTAGTTAGTCTAGATGTGAATGGGTCTCTCGACCAAGCTGACATGCACAATTAGCAAACAAGTTCACCCAATCAATCAAAAAAAAAGAGTCAAAATTCCTATTCTAGGGTAAGCCTTGACCTAGACGACTCCTAACTTTAGACTGTCTTTAGGAGGTATATTGCCGACCTTAACCACAAGTTAATCGGCCAAGTAGGTGGCAAGACCGGTGGGAGGTTATCCGTCAAAGATGTTCTTTAATTAAGTAACCACCGATCTTCGGGCTTTCGGCCCTTAATCCCCTTCCTAGGCACCGATTTGGCAAGAGTTAATTTCGAACAACTTCCTCCTTCAGCCAATCTCCTAGTGAGTCCGAGTTAACTTAGGGTCAACATCTAGTCAATTTTTACTTAGAGTTAGGGTTGTGAGTGTGACGGAGATGATTTGTGGGCTAAGGAAGGGTGATGAAATCCCCACCTTATCTTGTTAATGGGTTTTGCCCATAAAAATTTTTTGTGTACGTGTAAAGCAGTAGATAAGTAATCACTCAAAAAGCAGTAAATCAGCCAAGAGTGTTTCCTAATCTATATGCAATGCAAACGTACCTTGTCGCCAGCACTCTTCAACAGAATTAAAAAAAATTAAATAGACACGTGTCTAAATGCAAGAGTCTAATTTTTTTATTTTTCAAAAAATAGGTTACTGTTAATTAATCAGCAGTGTGCAAGGTGATCACAGAGAAAAGTTAACAGAGTAGTAAACAAAACTTACAATTTGCAGCAACTTGCAGAAAACAGAGTGAGTAGTTCACTACTCAGGTCGTGAAAACGCGGCTATGGCCGCGTTTGCGTGGCTCTGTAGTAGGCTCTGTTGCTCTGCCTTCGAGGGCAGAGGCACAGAGTTGCTATATATCCTTTACTGCTATTAGTTTTCCTGTTCTCCGAACCTGCAAGCAAAAAGAATAAAAGAATTAGTTTTAAGAATATCGTGTTGTTCCCTCCCCGACAACGGTGCCAAAATTTTGATCGAAACTTGAGATTGCAAAGAAAAAGTTAAAGTCAAAGTTAAAGTTCTCAGTCTCAATTGTATCCGCTGCAGCAAGGGCCAAAGCGGGTCGATCCACAGGGAAGGATGCGATGCAAGCGTTTCGGACGATTTCTCTATATTACTTAGAACAAAACAAAAGAGAGTGATTAGATTTGAATGATTTGATTGAGGATATGCAGTTTACTAATCTTCTACCACAACCCTTAGTGCAAGTCTTGAAAAGTGAATATCATTTTGAAACAAGTAAAATCTATCCTAGGTTATTAATAGAAATTCAAGCAAGCTAAATGATATTAGAATCTAACTAGTTTGCACTAATAAAAATTCAACAAGTGTTCATCCTAACTTCTAAGTATAGCATAAGAAAAGTCTTATCTTAAGGTTATGCTGTCAAAGTACTTAAGCATGAATTTATGAAGAATTGTTTAGAGGTGTAATCTAGATTAAAAAACTAACTATCAATTTAATCTTCAAGAAAACTGTAATAAACCTAGGGTTTCTAAAAGTGATTATCAATTCATCCACTTTCTAAACTACACTAGGGTTGTTTAAGAGATTAGTAAACCACAAATTAAAATTAGTTATTCATCTCTTTTTTTTATTTTCAATTTTTTATTTTGTTTAATGTGAAGAATTGTGAAAGAGAGAAGAAGACAAATAAAAAGATTACAGCGTAAAACAAACTTAAATGACAAAAGTAAATGGCAAAGAAGAAAAGGTAACCTTTATTCGAATGTCACTTCCAAATACAATGCTCCTTTCCTCCTCATAAATATGCTAAAAACGAAATGAAATTACAAGAAATTTGCAAAGAGAAAATCTAAAGAAAACCCTAAGTTCCAGTCTGTGAATGTGCCCTCTCTGTTGCTCTGCAGGGGTATTTATAGGAGATGGAAGAAGTAGAGTCCCGGTACAACTCCTCCACGATAGCAGGTATTCCAACTCATCCACATGGCCACGGAAACGTGGCTATGGCCGCGTTTCCGCGGCCTTAGCTTGGTCCCTGGCCACGCGCTTTCGCGCGTGGCCTCCTCTGATCCGTCCATCGGGGTATATTCTTCTGGATTTTGTATACCGACTCTTTATCTTGAGATTTCGGGATAACTTGGGAAGCAAGTTACCCTAAATCTAAATCTTTTAAAACGATTTTGTATCTTTGCACTCTTCTCCTTTTATCTTTAGTCTTGTTCTGCAAGTAATTAGGGTTGAGTAGAAGTCCATCCTTTTCCTCTTCTTTTAGCAATGAGGAGTTCTTTCTTATCCTTTCTTTTCTTCACTTAGACTTTAAATAAAGAGTTTAAAAATCTAAGTTTAGATTAGGTTAGATATAAGACACTTCTAAATTACTACAACTTTTGCACATGGGCTTGCACATGGGCTTTTTGGCTTCTAGGCTTCATTCTTTTATTTAAATAATTACTCAAGGCCTGCACACATTAAATAATAAAACATTAGTAATAGTGCATAATTAAAAGAATAAATAGGGAAATATGATAGTGAATGTGGTGATAAATATGCACTTTTTACTACCTATCACTATACTTTTGAAAACGTGCACTTTTGTGTCTGTATATCTTTGAGCCTCAAATCTATATTCTACTCTTTAACAAACTAGTTTCTTACAAGGTTCTAATTGACTACATGAATCTTCAAGCTGGCTTCTGTGATAGTGACATTTGAGCGACGCTGAGTGCTTTGAGTTAGGATCCCATACTTGAGTACCCTTGAGCCATCTACACCTTTCTTTAGAGAAAGAAACCTGTTAGACCCTGTTAGATCTTTTTAGACCCAGAAATACACTCTTGAACTTGTTTAGTACCAAACAACTTCATATGCTTTGTTATCATCAACACACAAAACTGGGGATTATAACATTTGGGACAACAATCTTCCTCTTTTTGATGATAACAAAACATATGAGCTATTTAAAAGAAAATCTAGGAAATAGATTTGTAAAAGCTCCCCTTCAAGTTATGTGATTGAGGTGTACCTGCACACAAAATATAGAATTTTAGAACTTTAAGAATAGAATGTGCAAGTAATCAATACTACCGCTATAGCAAGTGGCTGTGCGGGTCGAGATTCATAAGGAGGGACTAGCGATGGAAGCTTGTTTAGCAAGTTCTCTTTTATACTACAATTAATGGTTAAAATTTTTCTTTTAGTTCATAAAAAGAAAAAAAAATGGAGTTAAAGTCAAGTTAGGAAGAAAGTGATTGATAGAAAAGATAGAGAAAATAGAAGTGATATGTACAAAGAAATTGAAAGAGTGAATGAGATTTGGGTGATTATGGTGTTGGTGATCTGCACTAAAAGTTACAAGAAAAGAAAGAAAAACTAAAACCTAATAAACATACTTATCTCTTCTGCGCCTGCTTATCTTTTACCCGTATCGACGATGTACCTTTACTTGAAGGCGAGCGAAGCATGGCAGATGAGATCTTCCCCATTCCCGATTTACACTATAAAATGAAGGGGCGAACTATACTATCATAGAAATGGATATCCATCACCATAAGCCATCAACAGCACTTGCAAGGACAAGGTAATTTCGAGGCTATCAGTTTCATTTGGATCCACAAACACAGAAGAGGGAACCGAACAAAACAAGAATAGAAAAGAAAAGGAAACCTCGATTCGATTTGAATAATAATGGAAGAAAAGATCACTTACACGGTGTCACCTTCAGTACAAGCTTGCTCTCATTCCTCCATGATAGTCTCCTCTCCTCTTAGTTACATAAATAAAACAAAAGTTACATAAAAGAAAACTAAAAACCTAAGTTACAAACTACAAATGAGCCTAAGTACTACTCTCTGCCTGGTCCTTCCTCCCTTTTGCCTTCCAGATTGCAGGTATTTATAGGAGAAATGCAGTGGGTAGAGGAGTATGAAGATAAGGGAAGCTGGCTATTTGTGAATTTAAATCCTTTCCTTATCTCCAAACTTGATTTGATGTGGATATTCAGTTCTGATCTGCAGCTTATTCGTTTATTGATTGCTAAATATAACTTATCAAATGATAGAATTAAAAATAATGATCAACTTAAAGTTGTAGCGCTTTACGTTCTCTTTCTGGATCATCTTGAATCATCACATTTGAGTTCTTGTAGCGAAAGTTATGATTCAAATACTAAAATGTATCCAGCCAGAATCTGAGTCAGAATTGCTTCATCTCATCCGTTGATCTTCTCTCTATCCATTTATCCCTTTGGATTTGGACTCTGTATTTGACGTTATCCTCAGTTGATCTTTAGCTTTAACCACGTAATTCACCATAAACTAAATTTAACCAACTAGATTTGGGATCATCCTCCTCTAACCAAAGAGATCTAGTTAAATTTGAATTTAACTGATATTTATTTAATTTTATCCTCTTTCTCCTAATGATTATCTTCTGCAAAATAGACATTTAAGACAAAGAATTTAGCAGATTTATTATATGATAAATGTGGAATGTAATAAAGAATAATGTAATAAATATGTGCAATCATACCCCCCACACCTATCTTTTGCTCGTCCTCGAGCAAAACAACAAAACTAATCCAAAAATTATTAGACCACTTTCGCAGGTCACGCGATTACACTGAGCTTGTGTAACAAGCCGTTAAACCTCTAGGTTACCCCTAGAGGACAAGTTTTGTCTCGTGCGGGTTTTCAGTGGATTGCACCCACAAAATCCATAAAGAGAGAGAAAAATGTTAATATTTTGAAAACACATTTTGAAAGAGAAATATTTGAAATATTATTATAAGATTTAAGTAATCTATAAGTTATAGAAAAATTGAATTTTTCATTCCTAAACTTAGTCTCTATTCAAAAATTTGTAATCAATTAAAATAAGGAGTCAAATTGTGCTTCTCATGTAGTCTATTACTTTACCCTAAGTCATATGCACCTTCGTGACCGTGAAGTTTTGACTAAAGGTTCTTTAACTCTAACTCTTATACCTTTTTATTTGTTTATATATATATTTATTTTAATTTTGGTGGTATTATTCTTTAGTTCTATTAGGCTTTCTAATCTGACCATATAACGAGCCTTTAATCGATGACTCCCAAACCAAACGGTCTTAGGGCACCGGGTGAGAAAACATCCCAAGGAATTAAGGACTCGAGCAATTAAGGCCACAAAACTAAGGATTTTATTATATGAACTGCTTTTAGGCTATGCTTTATTAGGCACAAATACCCAGCTTAATCAGAGGATTTATATATATATTTTTCTCAAACTTATCTAATCATCTTTCGCATAAATACCAAGGATTACTTAGGCCAAAGCACCTAGCTAATCAATGATTAGATTTATTCATCTTCCATAGATATATATATTTTTTTTTTCATAAGGCATAAGAATCTTTATTTTTGAACCCTAAGTGTGTAAGTGTATAAGGTGTGCATATTTCTTTAAGGTAAAGATCAAGACCAAATTACTTTCACAATCTTTCTTCCTATCCTTAGAAATCAAACAAATAATCTTATTTTGATCAAGTATAAGAAATACTAATTATGATTCTCCTATTCCTTAAAATTGACTTAATTTTTTTACAAAAAATATGTCAAAATATTGTTTCTATTTTTAAAAAGTTTTTAAAAGTAAAGAAAATGTTAATAAACTTTTTATTTTCTTTTTTTATAAAAAAAAACCTAAGTTATACTAGACCCTCCCCCACACCTATCTCATGCATTGTCCTCAATGATGAATTAATGCATATATGCATGAAAAAGAAGAAAGGGAAGAAAAATATTACCTTAAGGTGGTGGTTCCGATGGTGCTCTGATTGGTCCACGAAATGCGACCCAATCGAATTTTCGTGGAGTTCGGAGGAACCCACCAGAAATCTCTCTTATATAACCCACTAAAATGATGTATATATGAATGGTTTTTATTAAAATTTAACCCCATCTAATTTTCAAATTTCAAAATTTATTTCGGAGTCAATTTTGTCAACCGCTTTGTCCCAAAATGGAGTATGAAAAGATGGAATGATTGACTTGGACTTAGAAAGTATGAGAACTAATACCGACTCTGGAAAGTGATTTATGTCAAGTAAAGGTTTAGGAGTCGAGATTGGTTCATGAAGTGGGTCCAAATCAAGAAGTTAAAACTCAAGTCCACATTCATTTTCCCACAATGAAATGTGACTTAATATTGGTGATTCAAGTTCAAGAAGGATAGGTGTGGGAATCAAAACTGGCTCTAAAATATTACTCAAGTCGGGTAACAAAACAGGAGTCAATATTGATTCGAGAATTTGAACTGGATCACAGATTTGAGAATCTAGGTCACATTTCTCATTGAGTTCAATTTCATAAAAAGAGAACTTGCCAATTTGTTAATGGGACTTTCAAAAGCAAGAAATTGGTCAAGTTCAATATGATAATCATAAAAGATTGGTGATTCAATTTCATGATGAATTGGCACAGGATCCAATGTTGACTCGGGAAAAAGATTGAAATCAGGTGAAGATACCGGAGTCATTATTGAATCAGGAAGTAGAATTGAATCACCAAGTTGAAGTTCAGGATTATATTCATTCTCAAGTTCAATTTCAGGAAAGGGATAGCTTGGCAAACTATCAATGTCATTTTCAAAATTTAGAGTTTAGGCAAGTTCAAATGGTTGTACTGAAATGGAATCTTGTTTTCCAAAACAACATGACTCTACGGCTCTAACAGAATGGTTAGCGGCATCAGAAAAGGTCAAATGGTAAGAACGGAGAGTTTGGACCAAACTATCTATGTCATGATTACAAGCGATTTGAGACTGAGTCATGGCTTCAAGCATCTTTTCATAGTTGATTGGTTCATTGTTTTGTTCCGATTGGACTTGAAAAGATGAAGTGTTATTTTGGAATTTGTGATGAAATTGTGAGTCCGTCAGATTTTGTGATTGTTGCCTGGACTCGCGCATACTCATTTCCAAGATTGATGGTTTTCTATTTTGAACTGGTGGAACTGAGTATGATTCTTGGAAATATTGTGGATAAGGTGGATAAGGAGGAGAAGTTGGTTGAAAATTGGACTCGGGGGAGGTGAATCCCCATTGACTCTGTAAAGAGTTGAAATTATTTTAGAAATTATGGTTATAAGATTGGGGGCATGAGTTATATTGATTCAGATAAGACCAATCTGGCACACTAGGTTGGTTAAAGTTATGATATGCCGGATTGGTAATATCCGAAAAAGAGGTTGGGGTGTAATATAGATTACCATTAAAATTGAAAAAAAATATTGTTATAAGCCATATCACATAATAAAATACAAATAAAGAAAAAAAACAAATAAGCAAACAAATAAAATGAAAAAAAAATCTAACCTAAGTTAGGGTAAACCTTAGACCTAGACGACTCCTAACTGGTTAGACTGTCCATTAGGGGTATATTGTCAAATCTGACCACAAGTTAATCGGCCAGGTAGGGGCAAGATTGGTAGGAGGTATCCGCGCAGAAGCGACGGGCCTAATTAAGCCAAACCACCAGCCTTCGGGGTTTCGCCCCTCAATCCGCAACCTTAGTCACCGATTTGGCAAGAGTCAGATTCAAATCAACTTCCCCTTTAGGTCAGACTCTTATTTGAGTCCGAGATGTCCCTAGGGCCAACGTTTACTCAGTTTTAGTTAGGCTTGGGTTAGTGAGTGAGGAGATTGTTTGTGGGTTAAGGGAGGGTAATGACTTCCCCACCTTATCTTGTTTATAGGACAAGCCCTTAAATCAATTTAGTGCAGTGTACAAGTATATAGAAAAAAGTAACACTCAAGCAATATTTTATACAAGAATGAACCTTATACTAAATGCTATGCACATATACCTTGGCTCCAACACTCTTCAACAATAAATAGAAAATGTAATGAAATAGACAGGTGCCTACATGCAAAGTCTAAATCATTTTTAGCATTTACAATCAACTTTTTACTGTTGTGTTTAAAATATATATACAGTGAGTCAAACAAGAAAATAAATGCTACAGAGATTAAACTACGCAATTCAGCCAACCTGCAGAAGATACATGTTAGTAGTTCACTCAGATTGTCACAAGAATGTAGCAAATGTGAGGGCTCTGGGCTCTACTTTCTTGAACAGAGTCCAGGGTCACTTATATGTCCACTGCAGCAAAAATTCCTTGTTATTAAATCTGTTTACCAAAAACAAAGAAGAAGGTTAACCAAAAATGTAAATTTTAAAGAGAATTACTTACAGTCCCTTCCCCGGTAACGGCGCCAAAATTTGATTGAGGTATACCTGCATACAAAATATAGAATTTTAGAACTCCAAGAATAGAATGTGCAAGTAATCAATACTACCGCTATAGCAAGTGGCTATGCGGGTCGTGATCCACAAGGAGGGACTAGCGATGGAAGCTAGTTTAGCAAGTTCTCTTTTATGCTACAATTAATGGTTAAAATTCTTCTTTTAGTTCTTAAAAAGAAAAGAAAAATGGAGTTAAAGTCAAGTTAGGAAGAAAGTGATAGATAGAGAAGATGGAGAAAATAGAAGTGATACAAAGAAATTGAAAGAGTGAAAGAGATTTTGGTGATTATGGTGTTGGTGATCTACACTAAAAGTTACAAGAAAATAAAGAAAAACTAAAATCTAAAAAATATACCAACCTCTTCGGCGCCTGCTTACCTTTTACCCGTATCGACGATGTACCTTTACTTGAAGGCGAGCGAAGCATGGCAGATGAGATCTTCCCCATTCCCGATTTACACTATAAAATGGAGGGGCGAGCTATACTATCGTAGAAATGGATATCCATCACCATAAGCCATCAACGACACTTGCAAGGACAAGGCAACTTCGAGGCTATCGGTTTCATTTGGATCCACAAACACAGAAGAGGGAAGTGAACAAAAACAAGAATAGAAAAAGTAAAGGAAACCTCGATTCGATTCGAATAACAATGGAAGAAAAGATCACTTATACGGTGTCACCTTCAGTACAAGCTTGCTCTCATTCCTCCATGAAAGTCTCCTTTCCTCTCTGTTACATAAATAAAACAAAAATTACATAAAAGAAAACTAAAAACCTAACTTACAAACTACAAATGAGCCTAAGTTCTGCTCTTTACTTGGTCCTTCCTCCCTTTTGCCTTTGAGATTGCAGGTATTTATAGGAGAAATGTAGAGGGTAGAGGAGTATGAAGATAAGGAAAGTTGGCTATTTCTGAATTTGAATCCTTCCCTTATCTCCGAACTTGATTTGGTGTGGATATTCAGTTCTGATCTGCAGCTTATTGGTGTATTGATTGCTAAATATAACTTATCAAATGACAAATTAGAAATAATGATCAACTTAAGCGTTGTAGCCCTTTAAATTCTCTTTCTGGATCATCTTGAATCATCACATTTGTTGTAGCGAAAGTTATGATTCAAATACTAAAATGTATCTAGTCAGTATCTGAGTCAGAATTGCTTCATCTCATCCGTTGTCTTCTCTCTATCCATTTATCCTTTTAGATTTGTACTCTATATTTGACGTTATCCTCGTTTGATCTTTAGTTTTAACCAGCTGATTCACCAAAAACTGAATTTAACCAACTGAATTTGAGATCATCCTCCTCTAACCAGATAGATCTAGTTAAATCTGAATTTAACTGATATTTATTTGATTTTATCCTCTTTCTCCTCATGATTATCTTCTGCAAAATAGACATTTAAGACAAGGAATTTAGCAAATTTATTAAATAATAAATGTGGAATGTAATAAAGAATAATGCAATAAATGTATGCAATCATTATGCTAGCTATCAAGCACAAGATATTAACAAGTTATATGATACCTCAAGTTATGCTAACTATCAAGTACAAGATATCGACAAGTTATATGAAAAATGGCATTGTATAAGAGCATAATCAAACAAATACCAATAAATACTTATAAATACTTCTCCTCTTTTTTGTAATGCATCAAAAAGGGTAAGAAAAAATAGCCAAAAATTAAAACATAAGTAGATTTTATTAGAAGGAAGACTCATGAATCAACAATACAAATATTTAGTTCTCCATAAATGATAGAGAGTCTGTTAAAATCAAGTTGCTTAGTAAAAATATCTGCTAGTTGAAATTCAGTTGAAATATAATCAATTTCAATATCACCTTTCTCATAGTGATACCTAAGAAAGTGATATTGAATTTCTATGTGCATTGTTTTACTATGTTGGTTTGTATTTTTAGTCATATGTGTTGGCCCAAAGGCCCATCACTCTAGTTTTGATGATGATTAATGTAATACCCCATTCCCGGAATACGTACTTAGTCGCGTATTCAGTTTTTTAATCGTATTTTTTTATTTATTTATTTACTTCCTGTATTTGACTGATTTCAGTTTTAAATATTATTTTCTAATATTTTAGATTTTATATGAATTTCTAGAATTTTCCTGAATTAAATTGAAAATCTTCAAAACCGGTGTCGACCAGTGCCGCTGATCGATTCCCGGATTTTTAATTTACAAACAGATTGGAATTTCTCGAAGAGTCTTTAGACATTTCCTCTTAGAATCATATTTCTTACCTAAATACTTTTTCTGAGGATTTTATGAATTTATGAAAATTCCACCGAAGTCGGTATCTTGACTGATTCCGGGATTTTTAGTTTTAAAACTATAAATTATTTCTTAAAACAGATTTCACTATGATTCTTAATATAATATTCTTGATTTTTGATAATTATTGCGGGTCGTTCCGAGATACTTGATTTCGGGACGATTTCGGTATTTTTCCGAAAGTTTTCCGCATCCGCATCCGAATCCCGGGAATCCGCCACTATAATTATTTTCATTTTCTCTTCCAAGAGATTATCTTCTCTTTTCCATTTTCTTTTCCTTTTCCCATTTTCTTTATTCCTTTCCTTCCACCCTAAGTTTCTCTAAGCTTCCACCATAAGCTTCTCCAAGCTTCTCCAACACTCCACCACAAATATCTCCACCTCACCCCTCACCTTGGCAAGCCATAATTGGCCAAGAGAAACACCTCATCCCACTCTTTTACAAAAACCCCCTCTCTTTTACATTTTTGGCATCACCTTCACAATTCCAAATCCTATAAATACCTTTCCTTCTTCATTTCATTTCATTTTCTCTTCTTTCCCTTCACCAAAGCCTTAACCTCCACCAACTCCTCCTCCATCTCCACCACAACAACCACCACTACAACTTCTCCAACTCCTTACCTTCATCTTCTTCCTCCTCCATCTCCATGGAAACCACCACAAACTCCAAGACTCCACCAAAGCTTCCACCTTTCCTTTACCTTCTCCAAAAGCCTTCACCAAACCATCATCCCACCACCAAGATTCGAAGACCGGCCACTCCTTTTGGATTGGGGCCGTGTTCTTCTCCGTTGGCAAGACTTAGGGCCGGTACCCTCCTTTTGGATTGGGGCCGAACTTCCCTTAGTCGGGTCGATATGTATTTCACTTCCACCATTTAATGGTTTGGATTTGGAGTTTGGACCATCCCTATCGGTTAAAACGCGGAGTTTATCTCCTGCGTCTAAGCCACCCCTTAACGCGACCTTCGCGTTATTGTATCGATGCAACGCGGAAACCATGACCGCGTCTGTGTCCCTATCATGTCAACACGACGCGAAGCTAAGTGCCCACGTCTGTGTTCTGTCCTTGTTGGCGTGACGCGGAGTTTATCCTCGCGTCCGCATTCTCGTGCCCTGACTTAAACGCAGGCCTCGAGCCTCGCGTTGTGGCACCTTGGCAACGCAATGTTATTTCTCGCGTCTGCTATTCCCGCGTTTGCCATTCTTGCTACGCGAACCCCGCGTCTGTTATTCCCGCGTCTGCCATTCTTGCAACGCGAACCCCGCGTCTGCTATTCCCGTGTCTGCTATTTCTCGCGACGCTAACTCTCGTGTCTGCGACCCTCGCGTCTCACTCTCAAAACCCGCGTCTACCTGTGCTTTAGGACGCGTTCCGAGTTGCATGGATTTCGGACCTTTCGGCAATTCCGGTGATTTAGGCGAGTGTTCTCGCTATCGTCTTGGCTTTCCCATTTCATTGATTATGCGAGTGTTCTCGCTTTCTTCTTGGTTTTCCCATTTCATTTGATCGACTTGTACTTATACTTTCTTTGATTGCGTTCTAACATTATTCCATCACCAGACATTCTACTATTTGGCAAGACCCCTTGATATAACATGACTTGCCACCGGATTATATCAATCTCTTGACATGACTGGTTACCTGTCTAATATCACCATCTTGTCATGCTATCACTTGACACCCAGCATGATATACTTGACTCTCATGATTATCACGATAACGGGAATGATGACCTGACATCTTGATAGTACAACTGTACTCCTGATACACATGTGATATATTATAGTACGAACCAGTACTCCTGTGATACCTGTATTCCTGACTTGTTCTTGCTCATTCCCGGAACCTGATAATCATCCAATAAACCATAAAATGGACAACTTGCATTGGGTCGGGGGAAACTTGCGGCTATCAATATGTGTTCGTGTTTACATTGGTATTAGGCATGTTGTGCAACTAAAACTTTCGGTCTGACCTGTGGGCCTCCAGGCGACCGAGGGGAGTGCTGGCTCCCTCCTTCCTGGTACCATCATGATAAGGGCATACATAAGTCCCTCCTGTTTGCCTTGCGGCGGGTTCCGTCACCAAGCAACGGAACAATCCTGGGCCGTGGTCCCGGGTATGTACGGGACCCACTGTAAACATAGTTCGTTGATACCCCCGCTGGTTTCCAATAACAACCTTGCTTTACTCGGATATGGATCTATGTGTGCTGGGACGCTAGTTCACATAGCTAGATATCAGGGTAAGACGAGTAATAATAGGTGTCAAGATAATAACCGGCTCTTTAAGTTGTAAGTAGAGGTATGTGGAATGGGACGCATACTGAAGCCTGCGACTTAAACGGCTATGAATCTGTGATATGCCTTACTATATTTGCTTGTCCGGGATTTTACTTCAGATTTCCGATTTTATGATTATTATTATATTAACTGCTCATGCCCTGCTCTATTCCTTGTATCCACCTGCCTCCTGCTCATTATCTTATCATGCCCTGAGTGCAGTCTGGTTGTACGTGCTTAGATTATGGTGACATAAGATAAGGGTATATAGATGAGGGTTTCCTTGTTTGGATTATTCCTTCGACGTACTAGTCTTATGGAGCCGTGATCTGAAACCATACAATCAGATTTGCTCGTCCTCGGCTTTATTTGGTTTATCGCTTTACTTATACTTACCCTTGCTCGCCACTTGGCTTTTGCTTCACCACTCGCCTGGGGAGTTTCATCTGACTCCCCTGGATCCTCATGTCCAGGTCATGGAGCTTGGAGCGTGTGGATTCTCCCAGTTGCTGATCAGAGTGGCGCAGCTGAAGCGTGGATCCCCAGCAGACCGTCTGGAGCCTTATTCTCCCAGGCCCCCTGTGTGCCTCTCGAGTTTTCCTTTAGTAAACTCGTGAGTGCCCTTTTGTACTATTCATCCATGTACATCTGCCTTTAATCTCGCAATTGCGCATATCAGTGATGTAATATTCATGTAATATTGGATCACCTCTGGTGATAACTTTGTAATTGTACTCATATGTTGGAATGTATAATGCACCACTTGCTTCCGTACTCTGATTCTTGCTTGTACTGATGCTTAGCGTATATACGTGAAGGTACTTCTGACTTGCGTATATACGTTGCAGTAATGTCTCCGTATCCGCCAGGATCGGGGCGTTACAGGATGGTATCAGAGCTTAGGCTCTCACTTCCTCAGTACGTCCAGAATGCTTGAGTCTTGGTTATACATTCCAACTACAAGTGCAGAGTTATCTATTTTTCTTGATCATCTTTCCTTTGATTCCTAATCCCTTCCATATATCTCCTGTTTTGGTTTTATGAAGCCCTTATACCAACATTAAGATATGATAGACTAGAAAGGTAGTGGCTGGTTCTAAATGAAGCTATTATGTGATCTATTCGGCCAACTCTATGAAGCTCGGTATTCTCAGAATTAATCCCGATTCTCTACGGACATTCTATATTCTCGGCCATATCTTTCAGAATGATTGATGCCTGGTATTCGGGATTCTTAATTATCGGTCTTCTTTATTATGCTCAGGACTATCAGGGTTTTCTTTATCTTCAATATTCTGGCTTATTCTCGGAGGGCTATCAAGTATGCAGTACAACTGGAATTCTATTGCAAAGTTGTGTCATCAGTCAGTATTATTCGGCATTGTTCGAAGATTTATACAGCCGGAAGTGCAGGAGGTGTCTATATTCTGATTACTGTTCAGTCGACTTGAGAGCCCTACCTATAGTGCTTCATATCGTAATTGGTATAAATTCCACCCATGTCCCCTTTGTGTTCAATTTGCCCCTTATCGAAATTGCGAGGACGCAATTTTTTGTAAGGTGGATGGATTGTAATACCCCATTCCCGGAATACGTACTTAGTCGCGTATTCAGTTTTTTAATCGTATTTTTTTATTTATTTATTTACTTCCTGTATTTGACTGATTTCAGTTTTAAATATCATTTTCCAATATTTTAGATTTTATATGAATTTCTAGAATTTTCCTGAATTAAATTGAAAATCTTCAAAACCGGTGTCGACCAGTGCCGCTGATCGATTCCCGGATTTTTAATTTACAAACAGATTGGAATTTCTCGAAGAGTCTTTAGACATTTCCTCTTAGAATCATATTTCTTACCTAAATACTTTTTCTGAGGATTTTATGAATTTATGAAAATTCCACCGAAGTCGGTATCTTGACTGATTCCGAGATTTTTAGTTTTAAAACTATAAATTATTTCTTAAAACAGATTTCACTATGATTCTTAGTATAATATTCTTGATTTTTGATAATTATTGCGGGTCGTTCCGAGATACTTGATTTCGGGACGATTTCGGTATTTTTCCGAAAGTTTTCCGCATCCGCATCCGAATCCCGGGAATCCGCCACTATAATTATTTTCATTTTCTCTTCCAAGAGATTATCTTCTCTTTTCCATTTTCTTTTCCTTTTCCCATTTTCTTTATTCCTTTCCTTCCACCCTAAGTTTCTCCAAGCTTCCACCATAAGCTTCTCCAAGCTTCTCCAACACTCCACCACAAATATCTCCACCTCACCCCTCACCTTGGCAAGCCATAATTGGCCAAGAGAAACACCTCATCCCACTCTTTTACAAAAACCCCTCTCTTTTACATTTTTGGCATCACCTTCACAATTCCAAATCCTATAAATACCTTTCCTTCTTCATTTCATTTCATTTTCTCTTCTTTCCCTTCACCAAAGCCTTAACCTCCACCAACTCCTCCTCCATCTCCACCACAACAACCACCACTACAACTTCTCCAACTCCTTACCTTCATCTTCTTCCTCCTCCATCTCCATGGAAACCACCACAAACTCCAAGACTCCACCAAAGCTTCCACCTTTCCTTTACCTTCTCCAAAAGCCTTCACCAAACCATCATCCCACCACCAAGATTCGAAGACCGGCCACTCCTTTTGGATTGGGGCCGTGTTCTTCTCCGTTGGCAAGACTTAGCGCCGGTACCCTCCTTTTGGATTGGGGCCGAACTTCCCTTAGTCGGGTCGATATGTATTTCACTTCCACCATTTAATGGTTTGGATTTGGAGTTTGGACCATCCCTATCGGTTAAAACGCGGAGTTTATCTCCTGCGTCTAAGCCACCCCTTAACGCGACCTTCGCGTTATTGTATCGATGCAACGCGGAAACCATGACCGCGTCTGTGTCCCTATCATGTCAACACGACGCGAAGCTAAGTGCCCGCGTCTGTGTTCTGTCCTTATTGGCGTGACGCGGAGTTTATCCTCGCGTCCGCATTCTCGTGCCCTGACTTAAACGCAGGCCTCGAGCCTCGCGTTGTGGCACCTTGGCAACGCAATGTTATTTCTCGCGTCTGCTATTCCCGCGTTTGCCATTCTTGCTACGCGAACCCCGCGTCTGTTATTCCCGCGTCTGCCATTCTTGCAACGCGAACCCCGCGTCTGCTATTCCCGTGTCTGCTATTTCTCGCGACGCTAACTCCCGCGTCTGCGACCCTCGCGTCTCACTCTCAAAACCCGCGTCTACCTGTGCTTTAGGACGCGTTCCGAGTTGCATGGATTTCGGACCTTTCGGCAATTCCGGTGATTTAGGCGAGTGTTCTCGCTATCGTCTTGGCTTTCCCATTTCATTGATTATGCGAGTGTTCTCGCTTTCTTCTTGGTTTTCCCATTTCATTTGATCGACTTGTACTTATACTTTCTTTGATTGCGTTCTAACATTATTCCATCACCAGACATTCTACTATTTGGCAAGACCCCTTGATATAACATGACTTGCCACCGGATTATATCAATCTCTTGACATGACTGGTTACCTGTCTAATATCACCATCTTGTCATGCTATCACTTGACACCCAGCATGATATACTTGACTCTCATGATTATCACGATAACGGGAATGATGACCTGACATCTTGATAGTACAACTGTACTCCTGATACACATGTGATATATTATAGTACGAACCAGTACTCCTGTGATACCTGTATTCCTGACTTGTTCTTGCTCATTCCCGGAACCTGATAATCATCCAATAAACCATAAAATGGACAACTTGCATTGGGTCGGGGGAAACTTGCGGCTATCAATATGTGTTCGTGTTTACATTGGTATTAGGCATGTTGTGCAACTAAAACTTCCGGTCTGACCTGTGGGCCTCCAGGCGACCGAGGGGAGTGCTGGCTCCCTCCTTCCTGGTACCATCATGATAAGGGCATACATAAGTCCCTCCTGTTTGCCTTGCGGCGGGTTCCGTCACCAAGCAACGGAACAATCCTGGGCCGTGGTCCCGGGTATGTACGGGACCCACTGTAAACATAGTTCGTTGATACCCCCGCTGGTTTCCAATAACAACCTTGCTTTACTCGGATATGGATCTATGTGTGCTGGGACGCTAGTTCACATAGCTAGATATCAGGGTAAGACGAGTAATAATAGGTGTCAAGATAATAACCGGCTCTTTAAGTTGTAAGTAGAGGTATGTGGAATGGGACGCATACTGAAGCCTGCGACTTAAACGGCTATGAATCTGTGATATGCCTTACTATATTTGCTTGTCCGGGATTTTACTTCGGATTTCCGGTTTTATGATTATTATTATATTAACTGCTCATGCCCTGCTCTATTCCTTGTATCCACCTGCCTCCTGCTCATTATCTTATCATGCCCTGAGTGCAGTCTGGTTGTACGTGCTTAGATTATGGTGACATAAGATAAGGGTATATAGATGAGGGTTTCCTTGTTTGGATTATTCCTTCGACGTACTAGTCTTATGGAGCCGTGATTTGAAGCCATACAATCAGATTTGCTCGTCCTCGGCTTTATTTGGTTTATCGCTTTACTTATACTTACCCTTGCTCGCCACTTGGCTTTTGCTTCACCACTCGCCTGGGGAGTTTCATCTGACTCCCCTGGATCCTCATGTCCAGGTCATGGAGCTTGGAGCGTGTGGATTCTCCCAGTTGCTGATCAGAGTGGCGCAGCTGAAGCGTGGATCCCCAGCAGACCGTCTGGAGCCTTATTCTCCCAGGCCCCCTGTGTGCCTCTCGAGTTTTCCTTTAGTAAACTCGTGAGTGCCCTTTTGTACTATTCATCCATGTACATCTGCTTGTAATCTCGCAATTGCGCATATCAGTGATGTAATATTCATGTAATATTGGATCACCTCTGGTGATAACTTTGTAATTGTACTCATATGTTGGAATGTATAATGCACCACTTGCTTCCGTACTCTGATTCTTGCTTGTACTGATGCTTAGCGTATATACGTGAAGGTACTTCTGACTTGCGTATATACGTTGCAGTAATGTCTCCGTATCCGCCAGGATCGGGGCGTTACAATTAACTCATGTAGTTAGTGTACTAATGATCTTGTGTTTAATTAGTGTCAGATTAATGATCAAGATCTTAGTAGGTGTGGAGCTTCAACAAAGGATTTAAAGTCACATTTTGGAGCTAGCACCGGTTGATTCACGAGCCTATGCATCAAGAACACATCAAAAGTTGAGCACGTTGGATCGTGTTTGGACCAAGTCAAGAAGATGAGAAGACTTCAAGGGAAGACTTCAAAATCAAGACTTGTGTGTAGGTATAAGATTTATTTTTAGATAAAATGTAAAGGATAGAATAGTTGGTGGATTGCTCAAGTATATATCACACACACACTCTTGATTTAGTTGTCTTTTCATAAAAGAATTTTCAGATTTAGAAAAGACTTTCATTTTGGAAAAATACTTTTTGGTTTTTGGAATTTCTTATATGCATGTCTTTAATCCAAAATCATATTTAGAGCTTAATGCCAAAACATAGATATTTCATCTTAATTGTGTAGTGGATCATATCCATACACACTATGCTTTAATGAATTCAAAATATCTTGTTTTTGTATCATGAAGAAGTTTGGAAAACAAGTTTTAGAAAAATACTAGTTTTCAATTGAGCCAATATTTCCAACTTACAAAAATAGTCCAAATCTTTTATAATATGCCTTGATTTTGTGCAAGCATGTTTGTTTATCAAAGTATATTGGTAGAACTATTTTTGTAGATTTTTATATATTTTATGGGAATTTTATGTGAGCCAAAAGACCAAGTTTTAATCCCAGATTTTCTGTTCCAGGCTTCAGCCAAGTCGACTAGTCGACCTACCAAGTCGACTAGGGCTGAAGTCGGTCGACCGGATCGATCGACTGACGTGCACAGACATGCATGCCTTGACCTGGCAGATGGCCGTGTTGGCCCAAAGGCCTTCCACTCTAGTTTTGATGATGATTAACTCATGTAGTTATGTGTACTAATAATCTTGCAATGTTTAAGTTTCAGATATTTAACAAGATATTAGTTGGTGAAAGCTTCCACACATCTTTCACATGTTGATTCAAGAGCCGCGCATCAAAGATCATACATTGCACTTGCTCGGTGAATCAAGAGTTTTTGGATCGAGCCGTCTTGGAGATTGCGCTCTAGTTTGGAGATTGCGCTCTACAAGAAGACTTAGGTATCCATAGTTTTAGTTTGTGTTTAGAGCCTAATTGTAAAGATTAGAATAGTATGATAATGCTCAAGTTCACAACACACACACGTTTCATGTTTTGAATATTGGTTTTAGGTTTAACCGATCTTGGTTTTCATGAATAGATAGATCAAAACAAGTTTACATGGTTTATGTATATTAGATTTGTTCTATATACATGCATGCTTCAATTGTTTAGACAAACTTTGTTTGATAATCTATTCCATGTTTTATGTTTTGGTATTTACAATAAAACATATTTTTGGACTTAATGACAAAAATCATGATATATATATGTTTCTTGTATATTGAATTTTTATTCATATACAATATGCTTCAAAGTGTTTAAATATCATATTTTTGTATCATGGATGAGTTTTAGACAATGTGTATTTTCTATTCAAAATACAAGGTTTTAGAAAATACGATTTTTGGTTTTTGGCAAAATTTCTATGACACAAAAATAGTCAAATATGTTTGAAATTTGTGTTAGGATTTTTTAACACAAGTTTGTATTTCAATATAAAATGATAAAACTATTTTTGTGGAATTTTAGAGATTTTGTGGGATTTATTGGAATATTTTTACCTCAGTTTTCTGACCTATTTGCTGCCTGCCAGGCTAGTTCGGTCGACCGTAACGGTCGACCGCATGTAGCCGGTCGACCGTCACGGTCGACCGACGACGTGCACAAACCTGTGCACGTTTCTGGCACAGTCTGCGGTCGACCGGGACGGTCGACCGGAGCAGAATAGTCTGCTCTCTGGATTATTCGGTCGACCGGGCCGGTCGACCGTTAGTTGCCAACGGTCAAAATTTGACCGTTGGACGGTCGACCGGGCCGGTCGACCGGCAGGGTAAATCTGGCAAATTTCTGTCAACGGCTATTTTCTGATAATTGCCTATAAATACCCCATTTGCAAGAGTTTTTCTCTAAGAATTTTTGTGCGAAATTTTTCATACTCTCTGGTGTTTTTACAGCAATCAAAAGAAGTTTTTTTGAGCTCAAATTGAACAATACATTTGGTGTTTTTATTAGGGTTTGGAAAATCAAAGAAAGGGTTTTTGGGAAAGGATTTTGATTGAACTTCTCTATCTTTGTTTCAGTTTTTCCCAAGGATTTTTCTTTATGATTTCTGATTTCCATTCCTTTGGTTTTCTCCACACTTGAGCAAAATCTACTATCTATATCTATAGGATATTTGTGTGGGAAAAGATATTGTTTGTGGTTGTTGTTTGAAACCACTTAGTTGTAAACCCATTTCTTGCTTTGTGCCATTTCCCTCATTGTGTTGAGGAGGTTGTGCAAATTGGGTTGTGAGGAGTTTTGTGTAAGCTTGGTGCTAATCCCTCAAGTTGTGAGGTGATTGTTTGTTGTATTGGAGGAGTGCCTCAAGAAGGAGGTTGAGATTGTAAGAAGGGGAGTTGGGAACTCCTTGTAATTGTGATTGCCCCAAATCCTCGGTGGAGGTTCCCTTAGTGGGAGTCCTTAGTGGACAAGCTAGTGGATTGGAAATCCTTCGTGTGTCGAAGGCGGGGATGTAGAGCTTGGTGCTCGAACCTCGGAACATATCTCTTTGTTTGCGCTTGATCCATTGACTCTTGCTCTCTCTCTTTACTTTGTGCCTTGCATTTATTTACATTGCTCATTCATATTTGCTTGGCTTGGTTGTGTGCACTTGAGTGTAATTTGCAATTAATTTTTAAATTCCGCATTTAGTTCATAGATTAGCATTGTCACCTATTCACCCCCCCCCCTCTAGGTGACTTTTCAATTGGTATCAGAGCCAGTGCTCCTGATATTTAGGTTTAACCACCTAGGAGTGATCTTGGTTTGCTAATCTTCATTTGCATTTTCATATAGTTGCACTAATGGCTAGCCCTCCCATGTTTGACCATTTTAGACTTGATACTTGGAAGTCCAACATGACTAAACATTTAAAAGGACTAGGACATTTAGTTTATCAAGCCATCACTATAGAATCCCTCCCTAATAGTAGCAAGCATAAGAAGGCCAATGCATTAGCCCTTAGGACACTTCTAGCATCTCTAAATGAACATCTTTTACCTATTTTTGATCGCTATGATTCGGCTTTTGCAGTTTGGAGCATCTTAACGTCTCCCGAGCTTCCAAGGATCATCAACAATTTGAGGAGATCCAAGAGAGACATGTCCAAAGATAAATGCTTCATGGTCCAAGGGAAAGACTCCCTTGAGGTACACTCGGATTCCCCTCTTGATGATAGCTCTAGCTCTTATTGCCATGGATGTTTTGAGGTTCAAAATTTAAATGTTGAACTTGCTTCTAAACTTGAAAAATTCTTGGAAAAACATAACTCTTTGAAAGAAAAACATTTGATTTACAAAAAGAAATGAAGGATTTATGCTCTATTTTTGAAACCGTTTTGCAAGAGAAAGAAGAGATTACTAGTGAATGTGACTCACTAAGATCTCAACTAGACATTGCTTTAAAAGAAATTGAAGTTTTAAAAGGCAAAAATGATTGTGATGATATTTTGGAACACAATGAGATTTTATCCTCAAGATTGGATTGTGTTTTCAAAGAAAACCTTACTTTGAAAAATAAAATTGATTCAATTACAAAAGAATTGAATTTGGTTTTGTCTAAAAATGAATCTTTGCAAAATGATATTTATTTGCATGTTTGCCATGCTAGCATTGCTTCTACTTCTTGCACTCCTATAGCTTGTTCCACTTTGTCTTCTAGCATAGAAAATGATATAGATAATTTGAAGAAAAGTGTTGATTGTTTGGGCTCCACTTTGAGCCATTGTGCCATGAATCACACACGATTGGAAACCTTGGTTCGCAAGAAACAAGTTCCAACCTTGCATGCACACCCATCTAAGCATACACATGCTTTTCATGATCACCACCATCATATGTATGCTCACGTGTACACATGTACACATTGTGGTCGAAAAGGCCACCTTGCTAGATTTTGTTATGATCGTATTTATAATGAAAATTTAGCAACTAATTATGTTTGGGTTAGAAAGGATACTAACCCCCGTGGACCCAAAAGGAAATGGGTACCAAAGACCACCTCTATACTTTTTGATGTAGGTGGGAGCTCTCGCATCACGTGAGAGTTTTGGTGCCTTGAGGTGGATGCATTCTAAGCCTAAAAGAGAATTATTTGGATGCTTCACTCTCAAGGAGATTTGGTGGAAGGACCACCGTGGTTTGGAGAACTAGAGATGCACCTTCATCGGTTTTGGTATCATTCTCTAACTCCCATTTTTATTTTGCATGCTTTTTATGTCCATCCTTTTATAGCATGTTGTGTTTTGATTCATTATGCTTGTGCTATGATCATTAGATTAAGGTTGTACATGTTTAGCTACTTGAGCACCCATGTTTCATTTGGAATCTACATTTAGTGTCTCACCTTGTTTAAACTAACATGTATGCCCTATATCTAATGCACATGCATATGCATTATGACCATTTGGATGTTTATGATTACATGATTTTTTTGTGTGTTTTAATGATTCGTGTTTTTTTTTTATTATCACCTTGTTGACCCGTTTTATGCTTCATGTTTTGACAACTTGCTTGAATGATAGTCTTCATTAAGACTAGGATTTATACTTGTACAACTAGTGAGCTACAAATAAACCTTTATATATGTTTGTGCTTGAACGCTCATTTATATTCACTTGATGTACTAGTATAGTCTAGTTTTGATGATTATTACATTTGACTTGTATTCACTATCTTACATGTTTTGTTTTAACTTTATGTATATGTCCATCTTGTCCAAACTATCATTTATACATATACATCCTTGAGCCACGTGCCTTCATGCATATACTTTTGTGGACTCTTTATTTTGGGATATGTATGTATACTTTAGTTTGTGCATGACATACATATGCCTTGAAGTTTAGATCATTGGATGAATTTCATGTGATTTCCCATTTATGATGAGAATCTTGTTTTTAAGATGATTTTTCAATTAGTATCATGGATTTCATGATTCACTTATGTTTCATATCTTGATGATTATTTTTTAAAAAAAATGGACAATCAAGCTCACAACATTTTCATATTGATATGTTTCTCACAACACTTGTACACTCACTCTACTTATGTTTTCTCATGACTTAGTTTTCATGAGTACAAGTTATGCTATATGGATTTTGAGTGTTTTAGTGCCATGTGGTTTACTTGTGTCTTCATGAAATTTTTTTTTTGGATCTCATACTAGTTGATTCATATAACTAGTTATGATATTCTTCCTTGGTAGAGATTTTCAAACATACTACATTTTCAAACCTATTTTTGAAAACCCCTACCATCTAATGGGCGGTTGATGGGAGATCATGTTCTTGTATGCTTTATAATGAAAATCCTTTTTATCTTGAACCATGATTGGGTGGTAGGTTATATGAGATATACACTTGTATTTATTGTTGTTTCAATTGGTATCATTGAACTCTTTCAATTGGTATCAATATGACATCTTTTTGTATACTCATATATGTTTGTATTTTATATATGTATGCTTACACTTCATATAGTATCAATTTCAATTGGTATCTATTTCTTACATACATATATAGATGATTTATTTGTGCTTCAAGATATCACAAATTTTGTTTATGCTTAGCTTGAACTTTTCAAATTGAAACAATGTTAAAGCAAATTTTCAATTGATTTAATTTTCAATTGGTATCTTATTTCAAGCATATGCATATTTTCATGTGGTATTTCATAAAGGGGGAGAAAACTAGTATTTTATTTTTTTAAATTGGTATTTTATCTTTCAATTGATATTTTTTTTTTGGTATTCCACTCCCTTACTTTATGATAGAAAATAAAGATTTCAATTGGCAAAGAAATAATTTCAATTGGTATCTTGTGTTTTAAAGTACAATAGTTTCATTTGGTATCAAGATTTGTTTTTAAGGAAATTCAAAATTAGTATTGTTTAATTCCAAAATTGGTATCTAGTTTGTTTGTTTACAATTGGTAGGTTATTTGTTTACTTACTAATTGGTATCAAGATTTTCATTTTTTTTTTGTGTTTTCAATTGGTATATGTTCTCGTGTTGATTTCAATTGATTTGTTGTTTTTCAATTGGTATCAATATACACTTCATTGCCACATTTTTTTTGGTATCATATTTGATTTAACCCTTTATTAGTTCTTTGCTTTGAACAAAAAGGGGGAGAAAAATTTATTGTTTTTGCTTTTATTTTTAACCCTTTTTGATGATTGACAAAAAGGGGGAGAAGAATTTGAGTTTTATATGCATATTTGTGTTTGCATATAATTTACATTTGATGAAAAGAAGCCTTGTTTATATGCATGTCTATGCATGTTTTATGTGCATGTTTTATGTTTTATTTTTATTGATATCAAGAGTATGTTTTGGTAATTTAGTTGTTTTGTTTTAATTGGAATCAAGAGCATGTTTCATATGCATATTCATTTTATGTCAAGAACCTTGTTTATATGCATCTTATTGTTTGTTTATTCCTATGCATGAGTTAAGGGGGAGCTTCTTTGAAGCTTTACTTTAATCCATGCATATATAACTCCATGAGTTTTGTCATCATCAAAAAGGGGGAGATTGTTGGCCCAAAGGCCTTCCACTCTAGTTTTGATGATGATTAACTCATGTAGTTATGTGTACTAATAATCTTGCAATGTTTAAGTTTCAGATATTTAACAAGATATTAGTTGGTGAAAGCTTCCACACATCTTTCACATGTTGATTCAAGAGCCCGCGCATCAAAGATCATACATTGCACTTGCTCGGTGAATCAAGAGTTTTTGGATCGAGCCGTCTTGGAGATTGCGCTCTAGTTTGGAGATTGCGCTCTACAAGAAGACTTAGGTATCCATAGTTTTAGTTTGTGTTTAGAGCCTAATTGTAAAGATTAGAATAGTATGATAATGCTCAAGTTCACAACACACACACGTTTCATGTTTTGAATATTGGTTTTAGGTTTAACCGGTCTTGGTTTTCATGAATAGATAGATCAAAACAAGTTTACATTGTTTATGTATATTAGATTTGTTCTATATACATGCATGCTTCAATTGTTTAAACAAACTTTGTTTGATAATCTATTCCATATGTTTTATGTTTTGGTATTTACAATAAAACATATTTTTGGACTTAATGACAAAAATCATGATATATATATGTTTCTTGTATATTGAATTTCTATTCATATACAATATGCTTCAAAGTGTTTAAATATCATATTTTTGTATCATGGATGAGTTTTAGACAATGTGTATTTTCTATTCAAAATACAAGGTTTTAGAAAATACGGTTTTTGGTTTTTGGCAAAATTTCTATGACACAAAAATAGTCAAATATGTTTGAAATTTGTGTTAGGATTTTTTAACACAAGTTTGTATTTCAATATAAAATGATAAAAACTATTTTTGTGGAATTTTAGAGATTTTGTGGGATTTATTGGAATATTTTTACCTCAGTTTTCTGACCTATTTGCTGCCTGCCAGGCTAGTTCGGTCGACCGTAACGGTCGACCGCATGTAGCCGGTCGACCGTCACGGTCGACCGACGACGTGCACAAACCTGTGCACGTTTCTGGCACAGTCTGCGGTCGACCGGGACGGTCGACCGGAGCAGAATAGTCTGCTCTCTGGATTATTCGGTCGACCGGGCCGGTCGACCGTTAGTTGCCAACGGTCAAAATTTGACCGTTGGACGGTCGACCGGGCCGGTCGACCGGCAGGGTAAATCTGGCAAATTTCTGTCAACGGCTATTTTCTGATAATTGCCTATAAATACCCCATTTGCAAGAGTTTTTCTCTAAGAATTTTTGTGCGAAATTTTTCATACTCTCTGGTGTTTTTACAGCAATCAAAAGAAGTTTTTTTGAGCTCAAATTGAACAATACATTTGGTGTTTTTGTTAGGGTTTGGAAAATCAAAGAAAGGGTTTTTGGGAAAGGATTTTGATTGAACTTCTCTATCTTTGTTTCAGTTTTTCCCAAGGATTTTTCTTTATGATTTCTGATTTTCATTCCTTTGGTTTTCTCCACACTTGAGCAAAAATCTACTATCTATATCTATAGGATATTTGTGTGGGAAAAGATATTGTTTGTGGTTGTTGTTTGAAACCACTTAGTTGTAAACCCATTTCTTGCTTTGTGCCATTTCCCTCATTGTGTTGAGGAGGTTGTGCAAATTGGGTTGTGAGGAGTTTTGTGTAAGCTTGGTGCTAATCCCTCAAGTTGTGAGGTGATTGTTTGTTGTATTGGAGGAGTGCCTCAAGAAGGAGGTTGAGATTGTAAGAAGGGGAGTTGGGAACTCCTTGTAATTGTGATTGCCCCAAATCCTCGGTGGAGGTTCCCTTAGTGGGAGTCCTTAGTGGACAAGCTAGTGGATTGGAAATCCTTCGTGTGTCGAAGGCGGGGATGTAGAGCTGGGTGCTCGAACCTCGGAACATATCTCTTTGTTTGCGCTTGATCCATTGACTCTTGCTCTCTCTCTTTACTTTGTGCCTTGCATTTATTTACATTGCTCATTCATATTTGCTTGGCTTGGTTGTGTTCACTTGAGTGTAATTTGCAATTAATTTTTAAATTCCGCATTTAGTTCATAGATTAACATTGTCACCTATTCACCCCCCCTCTAGGTGACTTTTCAGGCCGGTCGACCGACCCAGTCGACCGGAACTGAGAGCAGTGCACTCTGTTCTTTTCGGTCGACCGGACAGTCGACCGGAGGCTCCAACGGTTGGATTTTTGACCGTTGGCAGTCGACCGGACGGTCGACCGACAGGCCTGATAGAACCCCAACGGCTAGTTTTTCTGAGCCTATAAATTTGGGGGTTTGGTCATTGTTTTGGAATAAGATTTTTAGTGGACTTTGAGCCAGTTTTTCCTACTCCATTAAAAGAGTTTTCACCACTAAATAGAGAGCTAATATTTCCTATCAAAAGGGAAGATTTTATCAAGAGTTTTTAAAGTGATTCTTTGAGTTTTCCTCCACCATTCTCTTCCTAGTTTTTCTCACACAAACACTTGAGCAATTCATAGACATACTCATCCTATAGGAGTGTTGTAGTGAGAGCTTTTATTGGTGATCAAAGTGTTTAGATCACCAAGAGATCATTTCTTGTACTTTGAGGAGGCGGACGTGTGTGTCCGCGTTGTTTCGAGTTCGGGTGCGAACTCCGTGTTTGAGGTGCGGCTCGGCAAGCTTGTGGGGCTTGCGTGTGTACGGGACTAGGGAGTCCGAGGGATTGTAGGTATTGCGGCACCAAGGAGAGATCCATTGGGATCGAGCATAGTGGAAATCCTTCGTGTGTCGAAGGCGGGGATGTAGAGCAAGTGTGCTCGAACCTCGAAACAAATTCCTTGTGTTTGCGATTGCTCACTCTCTCTCTCTTTGTCTCTTTATATCTTGCATGCTATTACTTGTCTTTATTTTTACATGCTAGATATTCATTGTGCTTAATTGATATACTTGCTTAGGATTGTTTGCTAACACTTGTATTTAACCAAGAGAGCCAACGCGGCACCTCAACCCTTATCTAGGGGAATCTAGAGGAGTTTGTCCAGAGCCCTTCACGGGGAATTCGGCAAC
Organism: Agave tequilana; assembly: GCA_038442645.1. Lineage (NCBI taxonomy): Eukaryota > Viridiplantae > Streptophyta > Magnoliopsida > Asparagales > Asparagaceae > Agave > Agave tequilana. The sequence continues at coordinate 60,379 of JAVJIF010006040.1, read as the reverse complement.
ACTCTTATGTTATACGTGGTGTTTAGTGTAAGAGTTTAGTTTAGGTCATAAATAGTTTTAATTCCGCATTACTTGTCATTTAGTGACCATTAGGTTAGCCATCACCTATTCAACCCCTCCTCTAGGTGAACTTACAATTGGTATCAGAGCCAAGTGCTCTTGATTTGGGTCTAACAACCTTGAGTTAAAGATCCTCCTTTTTAGGCTAATCACATATTTGTACACACACCGTGGATTTCATGTCACCACCCACTTTTGACATTCTTAACATCCACATTTGGAAGGTTAAGATGTCCCTGTACCTCAAGGCCTTAGGTTTTCATGTTTATCTTGCCACTACTAATAATGCATATTGTTTAGATGGTAAGAATTTTGAGGCTAATGCAAAAGCCCTACATACTTCAAAGTCAACCCTAAATGATGATTATTTATCTAGGGTTTCTAACATTGATTCGGCTTTTGTAGCTTGGAACATCATCACCTCCCTTGGCGAAAAGGATCTATATTATGCCGGGAGCGATTCGGACGTTGGAAGCAACACCTCCAACTTGTGCTATATGGTCCAAGGGGATAACCCCCTTGAGGTAACTACCGAATCCGAGGTAGATGAAGATAATAACATGTCATATGATGAGCTTAGCACTTTTTGTCAACTATTGCTTGAAAAATATGACATGCTTAAGAAAGATAATAAAATTTGAAAAACAAATTTGATTACATGCATATAGAAAATGATTCATTTAGAACTAAGATTGCATGCTTAGAAAAAGAAAATAATGTTTTGAAAATGAAAATGTTTCCCTTATGTCAAAATTAAATGATTTGTGTGAAGGGAACACTATTTTGAAGGATAAAATTGTTTTGGTGGAAAACAAAGAGAAGTTATTTTTCAAGAAAATAATCTTTGAGAAGAAAAGTTTTTGAAAATGAAAAAGATTTTGTTTCTAAAAGAAAAAGAAAAATGATTCTTTATCTCATCATGCTTTACATGCCACCACTAATGAGATTAAAGATTTGAAAAATAAAATGGATTGTTTGAGTTCAACTTTGAACTCTTGTGCATTTAACCAATACTAGGTTGGAGTCAATGTTTTCAAAGAAACAAACTCCACACATTCATGCACAACATCATCATGCATATGCTTATGTTACACGTCATGATCACACTCCTACTCATAAGCATCCTAAGGTGTACACATGTACACATTGCGGCCGCAAAGGCCATTTAGCAAAATTTTATTATGACAAGTTGCATCATTTTAATTTTGCTAATAATAAAAATTTTTGGGTTCATTACAAGACTAACCCCAAAGGACCCAAGAAAATATGGGTACCAAAATCCCCACCTTGTGTATTTGATATAGGTGAGGGCTCTCACAAAACTTGAGAGATTTGGTGCCTTGATGGTGCGTGCACTTGAACTACAAGGACATACATTTGATGCACCGCTATCAAGGAGATTTTGGTGGAAAATACCACCATGCTTGGAGCTTTGGAGTTGGTAACAATCTCTAAACTCCTATTTTTTATGTACATGCTTTTTACATATATCATATTCTTAGCATGTTCATGTTTTGTGTTCTTACGTGCTTCATGTGGTAAAAACATGCTTAGATGTGTTTTTATCAAAACTTGTATTATTCATGTACAAATAGTGAGTTACATTTGATTCATATATATTTGCACTTCATGCTCATTTGTACCCACTATATGCACATGTATAGGCTAGTTTTGATGATTCTCTCATTTATACATGCTTTGCCAATTTTTATACTTTACTTCATGTATATGCATTTCAAATTCAAATCTAATAAATATACATGTATACCCGTGAGTCTCTTACCTTCATGCAAATACATTTGATAGACTCCTTTATGTTTGGGATATGTATGTGTATTGTTAGCTTTGGATAAATCATACATATACCATGAAGACTAATGTTTTATGAAAAATGATTTTTCATGTTTTTGTTTTGTTAAAAAAATGTGACTTATGATCTTTTTAAGCTTAAATGATTATTTTCATGAAAATGCTATTTACATGACTTTTGAACACTCACACTTTATTTATTTTGTCATGACTTAGTTTCATGGACATATTTTTGAGCTCTATAGACTATGAGTGTAAATTTTGTGTATTTAGCTTTGTTTCATGAAAAACATATGATTTATTGTATTTTGAAGGATCTTTAACTAGTTTTTCAAAAAAAAATCAATTTACACTAGTTATTTATTCTTCAATGATTATGCGATATACACATGATCCTATTATTTCAATTGGTATCATTGAATCGTTTCAATTGGTATCAATTTGACTCTATTTTTGTATATACTCATATTTTGTTTTCTTATATATATATATATGTATCAATTTCAATTGGTATACTCATTTTTCAAACATATATATGATTTGTTTTGTGCTTGAGCTAAAATTGATTTACATTTTAAAGCACAAAGTTGGTTTATGCTAAGCTTAATTCAAATCTTATTTTTCAAGCTTATGCATTTGTTTTTAAATTGCATCAATATGGTTGATCATTACTTTACTATTGATCACTATTTTACAATTGCTCATTTTCAAAATTGATATCAAAATTCAAAATTTGTTTTATTGAGAGAATTCAAAATTTTGTTTGACTAAGAAAATTCAAAATTTTTGATTTATTTTGCCTATATGCAAGGAGAGCTTCACATCTCTTCTACATATAGATTCATGTTGAGTGTATCTTGTATTGAGGAGCTTGACAACTCTTCTTTATGTGATACACGTGTGTAGGGGGAGCTTCACATCTCCTCTTATGCATTGCATATTATGTGTTATGTGAGTTAGGGCTTGTCATCCCATCTTCATGTAATGCATATATGTAGGGAAGTTAACTTAGCGTCTTCCTCTTCATGAATGTATATCGCATATAACCCTTATTGATCGATTTGTTTACCCCTGCATTTAACCCCTTTGTTGATGAGTGATAAAAAGGGGGAGAAGTATTTGGGTTTATATGCATGTTTGAGAAAGATTTATATTTATGCATATATGTTTTGTTTTGCAAATAGGAGAAAAATAATTTGATATGTTTTATCTCCATACATTTGCATACATATTTATGAGCTTCATTGTCATATATTATTGTTTATTTGGTATGCATGAGTTAAGGGGGAGCTTCTTTGAAGCTTTACTTTAATCCATGCATATATAACTTCATGAGTTTTGTCATCATCAAAAAGGGGGAGATTGTTGGCCCAAAGTCCCATCACTCTAGTTTTGATGATGATTAACTCATGTAGTTAGTGTACTAATGATCTTGTGTTTAATTAGTATCAGATTTATGATCAAGATCTTAGTAGGTGTGGAGCTTCAACAAAGGATTTAAAGTCACATTTTGGAGCTAGCACCGGTTGATTCACGAGCCTATGCATCAAGACCACATCAAAAGTTGAGCTCGTTGGATCGTGTTTGGACCAAGTCAAGAAGATGAGAAGACTTCAAGGGAAGACTTCTAGATCAAGACTTGTGTCTAGGTATACGATTTTATTTTTAGATAAAATGTAAAGGATAGAATAGTTGGTGGATTGCTCAAGTATATATCACACACACACTCTTGATTTAGTTGTCTTTTCATAAAAGAATTTTCAGATTTAGAAAAGACTTTCATTTTGGAAAAATACTTTTTGGTTTTTGGAATTTCTTATATGCATGTCTTTTATCCAAAACCATATTTAGAGCTTAATGCCAAAACATAGATATTTCATCTTAATTGTGTAGTGGATCATATCCATACACACTATGCTTTAATGAATTCAAAATATCTTGTTTTTGTATCATGAAGAAGTCTGAAAAACAAGTTTTAGAAAAATACTAGTTTTCAATTGAGCCAATATTTCCAACTTACAAAAATAGTCCAAATCTTTTATAACATGCCTTGATTTTGTGCAAGCATGTTTGTTTATCAAAGTACATTGGTAAAACTATTTTGTAGATTTTTATGTATTTTATGGGATTTTTATGTGAGCCAAAAGACCAAGTTTTAATCCCAGATTTTCTGTTCCAGGCTTCAGCCAAGTCGACTAGTCGACCTACCAAGTCGACTAGGGCTGAAGTCGGTCGACCGGCTCGGTCGACCGACGTGCACAGACGTGCACGCCTTGACCTGGCAGATGGCCGGTCGACCGACCCAGTCGACCAGAACTGAGAGCAGTGCTCTCTGTTCTTTTCGGTCGACCGGGCGGTCGACCGGAGGCACCAACGGTTGGATTTTTGACCGTTGGCGGTCGACCGGACGGTCGACCGACAGGCCTGATAGAATCCCAACGGCTAGTTTTTCTGAGCCTATAAATTTGGGGGTTTGGTCATTGTTTTGGAACAAGATTTTTAGTGGACTTTGAGCCAGTTTTTCCTACTCCATTAAAAGAGTTTTCTCCACTAAATAGAGAGCTAATATTTCTTATCAAAAGGGAAGATTTTATCAAGAGTGTTTAAAGTGATTCTTTGAGTTTTCCTCCACCATTCTCTTCCTAGTTTTTCTCACACAAACACTTGAGCAATTCATAGGCATACTCATCCTATAGGAGTGTTGTAGTGAGAGCTTTTATTGGTGATCAAAGTGTTTAGATCACCAAGAGATCATTTCTTGTACTTTGAGGAGGCGGACGTGTGTGTCCGCGTTGTTTCGAGTTCGGGTGCGAACTCCGTGTTTGAGGTGCGGCCTCAGCAAGCTTGTGGAACTTGCGTGTGTACGGGACTAGGGAGTCTGAGGGATTGTAGGTGTTGCGGCACCAAGGAGAGATCCATTGGGATCGAGTATAGTGAAAATCCTTCGTGTGTCGAAGGCGGGGATGTAGAGCAAGTGTGCTCGAACCTCGAAACAAATTCCTTGTGTTTGCGATTGCTCACTCTCTCTCTCTTTGTCTCTTTTATATCTTGCATGCTATTACTTGTCTTTATTTTTACATGCTAGATATTCATTGTGCTTAATTGATATACTTGCTTGGGATTGTTTGCTAACACTTGTATTTAACCAAGAGAGCCAACGCGGCACCTCAACCCTTATCTAGGGGAATCTAGAGGAGTTTGTCCAGAGCCCTTTACGGGGAATTCGACAACACTCTTGTGTTATACGTGGTGTTTAGTGTAAGAGTTTAGTTTAGGTCATAATAGTTTTTAATTCCGCATTATTTGTCATTTAGTGACCATTAGGTTAGCCATCACCTATTCTCCCCCCCTCTAGGTGAACTTAGAATATGAATAGTAGTAGTATTATTACAAAATATCTTAATATGATCATAATGCAAATCATAGTCATGGAGAGTATGTTTGATCCAAAGGACTTGTACACAACAAGCCCTGCCGCAAAATACTCCTCCTCGGCCGTTGAGTGGGCTACAGAATTTTATTTCTTGGAAGACCATGAAACAAGACAATTTTCTAGAAACTGACAAGTTCCACTTGTACTCTTCCCATCTACTGTACACTGATATAGTCAGCATCTGAAAAACTCGTCATGAAAAATTGTCCGGTCTTCGGATACCACAAGCCCATTCCAAAAGTTCCCTTAAGATATCTAATAATGTGTTTTACCGCAATTAAGTGAGACTCTTTAGAACAAGATTGGAATCAGCACATAGACATACACTAAACATGATATCCGGCCTACTAGCCGTTAAATAAAGTAAACTACCAATCATGCTTCTATAAAGTTTAATGTCTACATTTATACCTTGTTCATTCTTGTCAAGTTTTGTTGTGGTAGCTATGGGAGTTTTGCTCGTCTTTGCCCCGTTAAGTCCAAATTTCTTGATGAGTTCCCTTGTGTACTTGGCTTGATTTATAAAAATTCATCACTCCTTTACTTGATTTGGAGTCCAAGGAAGTAGTTTAGCTCGCCAATCATAGACATCTCAAACTCATTCTTTATGCTTGATTCAAATTCTTTGCAAAGCTTTTCATTAGTAGATCTAAATAAAGTAAACTACCAATCATGCTTTTATAAAGTTTAATGTCTACATTTATATCTTGTTCATCCTTGTCAAGTTTTGTCGTGATAGCCATGGGAGTTTTGCTCGTCTTTGCCCCTTTAAGTCCAAATTTGTTGATGAGTTTCCTTGTGTACTTGGCTTGATTTATAAAATTCCCATCACTCCTTTGCATGATTTGGAGTCCAAGGAAGTAGTTTAGCTCGCCCATCATAGACATCTCAAACTCATCCTTCATGCATGATGTAAACTCTTTGTAAAGCTTTTCATTAGTAGATCCAAATATAATATCATCAACATAAATTTGAATAATAAGTATATTACTATCTAGATATTTTGTGAACAAAGTGGTATCTATTTTACCTTTTACAAAACTATTTGAAATAAAAAATGTTGAAAGTCTTTCATACCAAGCTCTAGGAGCTTGTTTTAAACCATATAAAGTTTTGTCTAATTTGAAAACAAAATCCGGATGTGTAGGATCAACAAATACACTTCTTCTTCAATAAAACCATTTAAAAATGCACTTTTGACATCCATTTAAAAAGGTTTGAAATCTTTATAAGAAGTAAAAGCAAGTGTAATTCGTATGGTCTCAAGCGGTGCTACAGGTGCAAAGGTTTTCTCAAAATTGATACCTTCGATTTGGGCGTAACCTTGGGCCACTAATCTAGCTTTATTCCTAACAATATTACCCGACTCATCCAACTTGTTCCTAAAAATCTATTTAGTACCAATTGTTGGTCTATCATGGGGTCTAGGAATAAGGTGCCAAACTTGATTGCGCTCAAATTGATTGAGCTCTTTTTGCATTACAAGCAACCAATTTGGCCGCCTAGGCTTCGCGGATATTCTTTGGTTCAATATGAGAAATAAAAGCAAAATGGCCACAAAATTTATGGGCTTTGGAGCGAGAAGTTACCCCCTTTAATACATCACCCATGATGAGTTCCTTGGGATGACTTGTAACGTATCTCTAATCTTTTAGAAGTGGTAGTGTTAGTGCCACTTTAACCTCTTGAACTTCACCTTGTTTATCAAGCTTTGACTTATCTTCTTGGATAGATGAGTCCTTCAAAGTTACTTTCTCTATGGCTTTACCTAAAGAATCAATCTCTACAATATTCTTAACAAAAGCATTAGATTCTTCAAACTTAACATCCATAGATTCTTCAATTGTCAAAGTGAATTTTTTGAAGATTATATAAGCCTTGCTAGTGTTAGAATAACTAACAAAAATATCTTCAAAAGTTTTAGCATCAAATTTACCTAAGTTATCTTTGGTGTTTAAAACAGAACATTTGCATCCAAAAACTCTAAAGTAAGAAATATTAGGCTTTCTCAAATAGTAAATTTCAAAAGAAATTATGGAAGTTTTTTTACAAAAATAAATTCTATTTGATATGTAACTTGAAGTGTTCACAACATCAGCCTATAAATATTGAGGGAGTCTGTATACACTAATCATTGTCCAAGCCATTTCTTGAAGAGCTCGATTCTTCCTTCCAATGAATCCATTTTGTTGTGAAGTTCTAGGACCAGATAATCATGCGTAAATCCATTTTCTTCACAATAAGTGATAAAAGAATAATTAATGAATTCACCACCTCTATCACTTCTTATGCGCAAAATTGAAAAACATTTTTCTTTTTCAACCCTTTTTCTAAAAATATTAAAATGGGAAACAACTTGATCTTTTTGTTCCAAAAAGAAAACCCATGTAAAACGAAAAAAATCGTCAACCAATATAAAAACTAAACGGTTTTCATTTAAACTCTTGGTTTTAGTAGGACCAAACAAATCCATATGGATTAACTCTAATGGTCTAGATGTCATGATATTCTTGATTGATTTGAAAGAGGACTTGGTTTGTTTCTCAAATTGGCACGCATTACAAATGTGGTCATTTTCAAACTTTAAGTAAGGAATACCCTTCACCGATTCCTTAGAGTTAATTATAGATAGATAATCAAAAGATATATGGCCTAATCTTTTATGCCATAACCAAGAATCCTCATTGAAAGTATTTAAACATGTAGCATTACAAGCTAAATTTAACATATTAATAATATATACATTATTTTCATGAAATCTGAAAAGTATGCAAGCATCGGTTTTACCATCTAAAACATTGCAAGAAGAATCATCAAAAATAACTTTGAAATCTCGATAACATAGTTGACTAATACTCAATAGGTTATGTTTGAGTCCATTAACTAAAACAACAATTTCAATCAATGGAGTTGAACGAATTTTATGGTTACCTATATTGATAATGTTACTCTTTCAGTCATCTCTGAAGGTGACGGTGCCACCTTCATGACATCTTGATAGGGTTGCGAAATTATTGATGTCCTAAGTCATGTGTCTTCAGCAACCGCTATCATGATACCACCGCTCCCTACGTCTTGGAGCCTTAGTGTGTACCTACATCAAATAATAAAGTTGTTGATTTTAGTACCTGTAAGATCCCGAGCTAGTAATACAGTATTTTCAGTTCTGAAGTATTTATTTTAATTCACTGATTATTTTTATTTAATCAGGTTAATTTATTTCTCTCTTGATTATTATTGTTGAGTATGCAAATTATTTTCAGATAGTAAATGGTAATTTGAATTTTATGTTTGCCACTATTTATTATTGACATTTCTTTTGCTAATTATTATTATTGATATTATTTGTGTTACTATTAATTGTTTATTTAGTTTGATATTCGTATTAGTGTTAATGCTAATCTTGGTGGTGTTCTCCTTGTTAGCCTCTCACCCTATTTCCCGATTACCCGTTGGTGATCCTATGACTATTGGACCCAAGCCCATTACCTATACGCATGTTGTCTTGATCCTTATACCCATTATGAAACCGGTGCCATTCCCGTTATCTAATCCGTTACCCAAACCCAAACCAAGACCCAATTACCTAATTGGATCCTAACCCGATTGCCTAGACTCAACCCAATAACACCCTACTATATATAATCCTAACCTAATGACCTAACCCTAATTAATCACTAAACCTAATTCCTCTCCCCTCATGCTGCCGCACCCCACATCCAGGATCTCTCCCTTGGTCGGCCATCACCATCAGGCCGGATCCCCTTCTCCTCTTCATCATCAGCCGAGTCCAGGTCCATGGCCGGATCACCCAGCACCCCCATCTTCATGGCCGCAACCTGTGCACCTGGATCTCCCCTATCCCCTGGCGTGCCCCCTCCAACAGCCCCTGTCATCCTCCAGCAGCCCAGATCTGCAGCAGATGACCAGCGGACCTCCTGCCGCCCATCTCCTCCACCAGAACAGCCCTGGCGAGTCCCTCCCCTTGCTGCCCTGCTCCATGGCGCAGCGACAGATCCAGACCAGCGCCCAGGCCCCTCCGGCGAGATCTGCACCCCTCCACCTCAGGCCGGGTTATCCCCTTGATGCTGCACCTGTCCTGGCGCTTCCCAACAGCCAGACGATCATCAGCGCGCAGCAGGACAGCGAGGAACAGCCCAAATCTGCAGCAGATCCAGATCTGCGCAAGTTCAGGCGAGCAGGCCGTTCTCCTGATCCACGCCAGCCCGTCGTCGGAGACTGACACGGTGACCTTCCTCAGTGCCTTGGCCACCCTCCCGTGCAGTCCGATGGCGAGGAACGACACCACAGCGACCGCGGCAGCGACTCGCCCGACGACGCGCACAGCAGCAACCACCCAGACCAGCAGCACAGACAGCGAGCGAGTGGCAATCCCAGGCCTTTCCGGCGAGCGCGAGATCCCCAGCTTGCAGCCAGGTCTTCCCCAGCACCCTGGCTACCGCCCTATGCAGTCCGACAGCGAAGAGCGGCGCCACAACGACCATAACGGCGACTCGCCTGGTAACGAGCAGATTCCCCAATGTGAGTGTCTATCTCCCTCTTTCTAGTTTTTCTCTCATTTTTATATGCATTTGTTTAAAGTTGTATTTTAATGTGTATATGCATTTTGTTGGGTGAGAGAGAGGAGGTATATATATATGTGTTTTATTGTGTGAGAGATCAGGCGTTGATGTGCCTCTGATATCTGTCCTGGCAGAAGTTTTAGTCGACTAATACCTGAGATTAGTCGACTAATCACTCTGCTAGTCGACTAATATTTCTCCCTAGTCGACTAGTATACCTTCCAGGAATTGTTGGGTTCTCTGTTTCTCCACTGTTAGTCGACTTGACATTATTAGTAGTCGACTAACAGTGTGTGTAGTCGACTTACCCTATAACCCTAGTCGACTAATTATTGGCTGAATGCTACGTTTAGCTACCTTATGGATTGTAGACCTTACCCATGAATTGTGTGTTGGATATAGGTGGATGTACATGATATCGAGAGATGGATATTGGTGGTAATGACTTGATCTAATAGAACTTAGATACATGGATATGTTATGGTACCTAGTATTGAGATATCATGATAGAACTTATATGCATGAATATGTTGTGATACCGAGCGTTGGGATATTATGACTGATCATTAATAGAAGTGGTGATTGTGAAGACTTGGGAATCAGATTAGATTGTTGGAGGGAGAGAGCTGTGCCTGATTATGGATATATGTTGGAACGGTGATTAATGTATCTGAGTACTTGATATGTATTGATACTCGATTGTTATGGAACTATTGGAATCATGAGTCGGTTGTAATGGCTTTAGATTGATCTGGACTTATGATATTTACATTGAATGATGATCAGTAATTTAATATGACTTTATTAGTTAAGTTGTGCTAGAGATTGATGATGAGTTAGAATTATCCAGAATATATATTCCGTTTATTGGAGCTTGACTTGCTTTGAGATGAGATTGACGTTGTTGGCATTTGGGATCTGTTAGATGACATGTTGTTAATGATGGGTACCAAGACATAGATATTCTAGATTACATGTTGTTGAGGATGTTGAATAATTAAATATGATTCAGTATGTGTTGACTTGATATCCTTTTATTGGTGATGACTTATTCAGATATTGATATGGACTTGTTATGACGTTAGTTATTGGTTATTTTGAGAGGATGAGCTATTGTGATAGTAATCTATTTGATATCAGTGATGCTGTACTTCGAATTTACCAGTTACCAATTAATTACTTATTAGTGAGATACTTGTTGGTGATTATAAGATGTTCATGTTCAGAGTTTATATGAGTTGTCAGTGATAAATTGTGTTAGTGATCAGTGATCATGTATTTCATTGTTGATATGAGATGTCAGTTAGATCAGTTGTATATAACACTATTGTGTTAGTAACTATATCTCCAGTAATCTATTTCAGATGTCAGATATTAGTTATCAGCTACTCAGTTGTCGGATATCACAGTTGTCAGATATCATAGTTGTCAGATATCACAGTTATCAGTTGTCAGACTATCAGCTAGTGTTGACATCACTAGTTGTTGGAGATATCAGTTACTCTTTAATAATAACTCATTGATTGCTTATTAATAAAAGACACCATAACCCGGGGAACAGGGGTAATTGCCTGATGATGCATGTCGTGTATTTTGGAAGAACTTCGTATGGTACCGAGTTGTGGGTTCCAACCATGGGGAACCAAGGTAGTACTGGCTACCTATTCAGTTGTCAGTTGTCAGGGCTATGCCCGGATTACGGCGCCACACTAGTTGTCTTTTCGTGTGGGGCTGTGGTCTTCAGTTGTCAGAGTCTAGCGGCTTGTCCTGGTTCAGTGCCAGGGGTGTTAGACCATGGTACCGGGCATGCACGGTACTCTTTCAAAACACATGCATTACATTGGCAGGCAGTTACAACAACGATAACATTGTTTGATATGTGGGAAAACGGCTGTGGTATGGGACACAGCTAAGTACTACATTAGTTAGGTTAATAAATAACTAATCAGACTAGTGACATATGCTAGGTCACGCATTCAGGCATCAGCTATTAGTCTACATTTGAGATAGTTGACCTTTATATCAGTTGTTAGTTACAGTTGTGATAGTTGTCTTATATCTTTGTTCATGCTATTATCAGTTATACTTCAGTTCAGTTACTTTATTATGTTATTCAGTTGTCTTATATCTTCAGTTGTTCTTGATATTTCTTTATGCACATGTTTATATGCACGAGCTATTTCCCCTTTACACACACACTCACCATGGTCGCGTTCTGACGACCCTGGATTTGCACGTCCAGATATTGGACGGTTTGTTTCTAATGTGCAGGTGTTCGTTAAGGCTGTACGCTTCGCGAATAGCTGGAGCTTCTCCCTATTCTATTCTGGTACTTTTATCTTTCTTGCCTTCGTATCATTTCCTATTTCTTGTTATATCAGTTCAGTTGTTATTCCAGTCTTGATTCATATGATATCATGCGTGGTTGCTCATATGTGGTATTGCAGTATTCAGTATTCATTACAGTTGGGATTTATTATAGCTTGTTTCAGGTTACTTAAGGCTTAGCGCATATGCGTGAGGGATTTTCCTTGCGTATATGCGTTGCCGACTCATGTCGCGTCTCCGCTCCATCGTATTTTGGGAAGCGGGGCGTGACAGGGTTTACTTGGTATCAGAGCCTTGGTTTTCAACTTGTGATGTGTAATTTTGACTTTTGTTTCGCAAGAGAGACCTAGCTCTTACCGGTAACTTGAAAATAAGCTAATGTTATACTGCAATATACATATACTATCCATTATGATATTCAGTCCATTTGGAATTGGCCATCCTTCCTTTGGAAATTCTCATCTTTGATCTTTCGATATCCTTGATCTCTACTCTTCTTTTGAGTGATTTGGATTTCCATCTTGATTTCATCCTTCCTTTCTATTCTATTTCTTTCCATTCTATCTCTTGGGAGTGGTTACTTCATGTTGAAGCTGGTAGCAGAATCAGAGTAGCGCAGCGGAAGCGTGGTGGATTTATGATGTGTCGAGAAGTGATGTGAAGTTTGTTTGTTTTCTCCTTTGATTTTGGGATTATTTTTGCCATTTCCTACTTTATTTGAATTTCGGGGACGAAATTTTTAATAAGGTGGGTAGAGTGTAAGATCCCTAGCTAGTAATACAGTATTTTCAGTTTCTGAAGTATTTATTTTAATTCACTGATTATTTTTATTTAATCAGGTTAATTTATTTCTCTCTTAATTATTATTGTTGAGTATGCAAATTATTTTCAGATAGTAAATGGTAATTTGAATTTTATGTTTGCCACTATTTATTATTGACATTTCTTTTGCTAATTATTATTATTGATATTATTTGTGTTACTATTAATTGTTTATTTAGTTTGATATTCGTATTAGTGTTAATGCTAATCTTGGTGGTGTTCTCCTTGTTAGCCTCTAACCCTATTTCCCGATTACCCGTTGGTGATCCTATGACTATTGGACCCAAGCCCATTACCTATACTCATGTTGTCTTGATCCTTATACCCATTATGAAACCGGTGCCATTCCCGTTATCTAATCCGTTACCCAAACCCAAACCAAGACCCAATTACCTAATTGGATCCTAACCCGATTGCCTAGACTCAACCCAATAACACCCTACTATATAAAATCCTAACCTAATGACCTAACCCTAATTAATCACTAAACCTAATTCCTCTCCCCTTATGCTGCCGCACCCCACATCCAGGATCTCTCCCTTGGTCGGCCATCACCATCAGGCCGGATCCCCTTCTCCTCTTCATCATCAGCCGAGTCCAGGTCCATGGCCGGATCACCCAGCACCCCCATCTTCATGGCCGCAACCTGTGCACCTGAATCTCCTCCTATCCCCTGGCGTGCCCCCTCCAACAGCCCTGTCATCCTCCAGCAGCCCAGATCTGCAGCAGATGACCAGCGGACCTCCTGCCGCCCATCTTCTCCACCAGAACAGCCCTGGCGAGTCCCTCCCCTTGCTGCCCTGCTCCATGGCGCAGCGACAGATCCAACAGATCCAGACCAGCGCCCAGGCCCCTCCGGCGAGATCTGCACCCCTCCACCTCAGGCCGGGTCATCCCCTTGATGCTGCACCTATCCTGGCGCTTCCCAACAGCCAGACGATCATCAGCGCGCAGCAGGACAGTGAGGAACAGCCCAAATCTGCAGCAGATCCAGATCTGCGCAAGTTCAGGCGAGCAGGCCGTTCTCCTGATCCACGCCAGCCCATCGTCGGAGACTGACACGGTGACCTTCCCCAGTGCCTTGGCCACCCTCCCATGCAGTCCGATGGCGAGGAACGACACCACAGCGACCGCGGCAGCGACTCGCCCGACGACGCGCACAGCAGCAACCACCCAGACCAGCAGCACAGACAGCGAGCGAGTGGCAATCCCAGGCCCTTCCGGCGAGCGCGAGATCCCCAGCTTGCAGCCAGGTCTTCCCCAGCACCCTGGCTACCGCCCTATGCAGTCCGACAGCGAAGAGCGGCGCCACAGCGACCGTAACGGCGACTCGCCCGGTAACGAGCAGATTCCCCAATGTGAGTGTCTATCTCCCTCTTTCTAGTTTTTCTCTCATTTTTATATGCATTTGTTTAAAGTTGTATTTTAATGTGTATATAGAGTGGTTGTAGAACTTGTGTACTTTGTTGGGTGAGAGAGAGGAGGTATATATATATGTGTTTTATTGTGTGAGAGATCAGGCGTTGATGTGCCTCTGATATCTGTCCTGGCAGAAGTATTAGTCGACTAATACCTGAGATTAGTCGACTAATCACTCTGCTAGTTGACTAATATTTCTCCCTAGTCGACTAGTATAGCTTCCAGGAATTGTTGGGTTCTCTGTTTCTCCACTGTTAGTCGACTTGACATTATTAGTAGTCGACTAACAGTGTGTGTAGTCGACTTACCCTATAACCCTAGTCGACTAATTATTGGCTGAATGCTATGTTTAGCTACCTTATGGATTGTAGACCTTACCCATGAGTTGTGTGTTGGATATAGGTGGATGTACATGATATCGAGAGATGGATATTGGTGGTAATGACTTGATCTAATAGAACTTAGATACATGGATATGTTATGGTACCTAGTATTGAGATATCATGATAGAACTTATATGCATGAATATGTTGTCATACCGAGTGTTGGGATATTATGACTGATCATTAATAGAAGTGATGATTGTGAAGACTTGGGAATCAGATTAGATTGTTGGAGGGAGAGAGCTGTGCCGGATTATGGATATATGTTGGAACGGTGATTAATGTATCTGAGTACTTGATACGTATTAATACTCGATTGTTATGGAACTATTGGAATCATGAGTCGGTTGTAATGGCTTTAGATTGATCTGGACTTATGATATTTACATTGAATGATGATCAGTAATTTAATATGACTTTATTAGTTAAGTTGTGCTAGAGATTGATGATGAGTTAGAATTATCCAGAATATATATTCCGTTTATTGGAGCTTGACTTGCTTTGAGATGAGATTGACCTTGTTGGCATTTGGGATCTGTTAGATGACATGTTGTTAATTTTGGGTACCAAGACATAGATATTCTAGATTACATGTTGTTGAGGATGTTGACTAATTAAATATGATTCAGTATGTGTTGACTTGATATCCTTTTATTGGTGATGACTTATTCAGATATTGATATGGACTTGTTATGATGTTAGTTATTGGTTACTTTGAGAGGATGAGCTATTGTGATAGTAATCTATTTGATATCAGTGATGCTGTACTTCGAATTTACCAGTTACCAATTAATTACTTATTAGTGAGATACTTGTTGGTGATTATAAGATGTTCATGTTCAGAGTTTATATGAGTTGTCAGTGATACATTGTGTTAGTGATCAGTGATCATGTATTTCATTGTTGATATGAGATGTCAGTGAGATCAGTTGTATATAACACTATTGTGTTAGTAACTATATCTCCAGTAATCTATTTCAGATGTCAGATATTAGTTATCAGCTACTCAGTTGTCGGATATCACAGTTGTCAGATATCACAGTTATCAGTTGTCAGACTATCAGCTAGTGTTGACATCACTAGTTGTTAGAGATATCAGTTACTCTTTAATAATAACTCATTGATTGCTTATTAATAAAAGACACCATGACCCGGGGAACAGGGGTAATTGCCTGATGATGCATGTCGTGTATTTTGAAAGAACTTCGTATGGTACTGAGTTGTGGGTTCCAACCATGGGGAACAAAGGTAGTACTGGCTACCTATTCAGTTGTCAGTTGTCAGGGCTATGCCCGGATTACGGCGCCACACTAGTTGTCTTTTCGTGTGGGCCTGTGGTCTTCAGTTGTCAGAGCCTAGCGGCTTGTCCTGGTTCAGTGCCAGGGGTGTTAGACCGTGGTACCGGGCATGCACGGTACTCTTCCAAAACACATGCACTACATTGGCAGGCAGTTACAACAACGATAACATTGTTTGATATGTGGGAAAACAGCTGTGGTATGGGACACAGCTAAATACTACATTAGTTAGGTTAATAAATAACCAATCAGACTAGTGACATATGCTAGGTTACACATTCAGGCATCAGCTATTAGTCTACATTTGAGATAGTTGACCTTTATATCAGTTGTTAGTTACAGTTGTGATAGTTGTCTTATATCTTTGTTCATGCTATTATCAGTATACTTCAGTTCAGTTACTTTATTATGTTATTCAGTTGTCTTATATCTTCAGTTGTTCTTGATATTTCTTTATGCACATGTTTATATGCACGAGCTATTTCCCCTTTACACACACACTCACCATAGTCGCGTTCTGACGACTCTGGATTTGCACGTCCAGATATTGGACGGTTTGTTTCTAATGTGCAGGTGTTCGTTGAGGCTGTACACTTCGCGAATAGCTGGAGCTTCTCCCTATTCTATTCTGGTACTTTTATCTTTCTAGCCTTCGTATCATTTCCTGTTTCTTGTTATATCAGTTCAGTTGTTATTCCAGTCTTGATTCATATGATATCATGCGTGGTTGCTCATATGTGGTATTGCAGTATTCAATATTCATTACAGTTGGGATTTATTATAGCTTGTTTCAGGTTACTTAAGCCTTAGCGCGTATGCGTGAGGGATTTTCCTTGCGTATATGCGTCGCCGACTCATGTCGCGTCTCCGCTCCAGCGTATTTTGGGAAGTGGGGCGTGACAGTACCCATATTTTCTTAGGTCCTATGACGTTAGTATTTTGAACCTAATTATGATTATTAGAACAAAATTTAGCTAAGTGACCCTTTCAGCCACAATAAGTACGTGAATAAACTCTACCATACATGAATGCATGATGTGTATGATGAGCATGTGAAATATGAACATGCTTAGTATGTGATTTAGAAGTGTGAGCATGTGTAGCATGAATATGTTTCTTTGAAGATTTTTCCTTAGAAAACATGGCCTCTAATTTAGCCTTATAAAGTCATATTTTTTTAAAACATTTCTCAAAGTGTTGATTTTTGTTTTAAAATAGTAATTCCATTTTCATCAATTATGAGAAACTTTGCTTTACATAAAATCTCGTATGCATCAAAAAAATTTTGTGTAGATAAAAGAGTGGAAGATAAATCATCTTTTTCTTTAGAAAGAATGATTATTTTATTTTGAAGAACTTCATTTTCCTTTTTTGTTTTTAGATATTTCTTCTTTAAAAAATCATAATTATTTGAAAGTTCTACAAATGCGTCTCTTAATTCATCCATAGTTAAATCACAATCACCAAGGGATGGTTCAGAAGTTACCTTAGGTATATTATCATTTGCCATGAAACACACGTTTGTCGTGTCTACCTCCTCTTCGAATTCACTTTTTGAATCCCATGTAGCTTTGCGAACTTTCTTCTTATATGGCTTCTTTGATGTAGAAGGCTTGTTTGAGAAAGATGGCTTGCTTTTGATTTCTGAACATTCGGCAATGATATGTCCGGATTTGTGACAGTTGAAACAAATGATTTTCTTTTCCTTCTTGCCTTGTCGTCGTCTTCTATTATTGATCTTTGTCTTATTATACATCCTCCTTTCATTTCTTGAAGGAGGGAAAGATCATCATCTTCTTCTTCTTCTTTGTCATTGTCGGAGATGGTGAGAGTAGACTTGAAGGTAATCGTCTTTTTCTTTTGCGGCGCCATTTTTTCTCTAGCCTTCCTCTCTATTTCATGGGTCTTAAGGTTGCCAATAAGACTGATAAGCTCCATCTCTTCTTTGTCATTTAACTCCTTCAATGTAGTAGCTTTAACTACCCATTAGGGTGAAGTACACAAATGACCTTCCAGGCTTTTTGATGATTGTCAATGGCATTACCAAAAGAAGCAAGACCATTAGTTATTTTAGTGAATTTTGTAACCACATCATCAGTGGACTCATTTTTATGCATAGTGAAGTTTTCATATTGGCAACGCAAGAGATCAATTTTAGCCCTCTTAACTTGTAATATTCCCTCATGAGTGACCACTAGGTGTGACCAAATCTCATAAGCGGATTTGCAATAAATGAACCTAGCTATTTCGTCATCGTTCAAGGCTTGAAGCAATGCATAGTGTGTCTTTGCATTGGCATCAAAATCCTTGGTAGCAAATATCGGACCAAGTGTCCTCATCACCAGCTGGTACGCTAAAGGGTTTAGTGACCGCCTTTGCAACTCAGCTTCCTAGGGTTCACAAAAATACGGTCATCTTAGCCTTCCATGTGGGAAAGTGAAGGCCATCAAACTTGGGAGGGGTCTTAATACCTTTGGCCATTTTTACTATAGTGGATGAGAATGATGATGTTAATGAAATGAATAGCAATTAGGATCTCTCTAAGGTGGTTAAGCCAAATTCTAGAGACCAATGCTCTGATATCAGTTGAAATTATACCTAGAGGGGCGTGAATAGGTGTATAGTTAATCAAATGAGAATTCCAATCAATTTCAATATGAAATAATACAACCGATGACTAAAAACAAGACTTGAAGCCAGATTCCCCGTGAAGGGCTCTGAACTTCTCATCATAATTCCTCTAGATAAGAGTTGAGGTGCTCAAATGCTATCTTGTTAAGATGAGTATTGATTGACAAGAATAAATGAATGATAAACAAGTAAATAGAGACAATAAAGCAATCACAAACAAAAAGATTTGTTCCGAGGTTCGAGCCACCGCTCTACGTCCCCGCCTTCACCATCCACTATTGGATCCTCCATAAAGGGATCTTACAACAAGAAATTACAGCCACTCAGAGTACTCAACTTCCCAACTCAATCCTCTACACCAGAGGTAGCATAAAGCCAATTGAGATAACAAGCTCTTGGTGATCAAGAGATCACAAATACTCTCTTCGCAACTCTCTAACGAAAACCCTATAGAGTAAAATGTAAACTTGAAGCTCAAGGAGCTAAGTGAGAGTGAAAAATCAGAAAAGAAAGATTTTAAGAGCAGAAAATCTCAATTAAAACTTTGAAAATAAGAGCGAAAAAAAACTTTGAAACTTTTTCTCTTTGAAAGCAAAAACTAGATTTTTAATAGAATTTATTGTTATGAAATATTCAATCCCAATGACCCTTTGTATAGGTTTTAGAAAAAACTTTTAAAATAGTTTTACCAGGTCTCAAAACGAAGAAATTGACTCAAGAAATTCAACTTTTCAAGTTTTAAAAGAAACATGCTTAAAAACAGATTTAAAAGAGTTGGCCATTACTGTCAATCTAGCAGTCTGTCAGTCGATCGGTCGGTCGACCGGCCATTCTAAAAAATTTGACCGTTGGCTCTCGGCCAACTGGTCGATCGACAGTGTTTAACTGATACCAAATTAGTTATAGTTGGTCGACCGGGCGGTGCCCACCGGAAATGTGTACAACATGCACACCCTAATTTTTAGAGGAACGGTCGACCGTGCGGTCGACTGTTCAGGCCTGTAATAGGCACAGCAGACCGCCTGGTCGACCGACCTAGGCCAAAAACTGGGTCAAGGTAATTTTTGAAGATAAAGAAAATTTTCAAATAATTTTGTTTGAATTTTGGAAGAGAGAAGACATGTATAGTTATGAGATACAATTTCTAAACTGAGATAGAAATTTTTAAGAAAATGGGCAACAAGTATCAAAATCAAACATGTCAAAACCATACTTTTGAAAATGTACATTTTTGTGTTTGTATATTTTTAGCCTCAAATCTATATTCTACTCCTTAACAAACTAGTTTCTTACAAGGTTCTAATCGACTACAAGAATCTTCAAGCGGGCTTCTCTGATCGTGATGTTTGAGCGACGCTAAGTGTTTTGAGCTATGATCCCGTACTTGAGTACCCTTGAGCCATCTCAACACCTTCCTTTAGAGGAAGAAACCTGTTAGACCCAGTTAGATCATTTTGAACCCTTAAATACACTCTTGAACTTGATTAGTACCAAATGACTTTATATGCGTTGTTATCATCAAAACACAAAATCGAGGATTGTAACCTTTAGGCCAATAGTGTAGGATCTTTCCCATTCCTGATCTATACTATGAATAAAAGAACAAGCTAAACTAGCAAAGGAATGGTTGTTCATCACCATAGGCCATAAAGGGCACTTGTAATGGCGAAGCAGCCTCGAGGCTATTGATCGGCAAAAAGCAAGTACTAAAACAAGAGAAGGAAATGTGGGTTGATGTTACTGCTTTTGCGATTCTTCCGTAGTAGCGAAGTGGCTATACGGGTCGTATCCACAAGGAGGGAGAGCGATGGAAGCTTGATGCGGCTTCAAAGTTCAAGAAGAAAGAAAGTTCTTTGTGTCCAAATAAAGAATTGTTGGAAAATGTTTTGGTGATTTGTAAGAAGTGATTTTTTTCGTAGTTGTAAGATTGCATGGCTAACTTTCTACTAAGTGCTCGCACTAATTTCTAACTTTTAGAAGATAGCCTCATGATGGATCATAGGCGAACACAAACCTTTTGCATTGGAACTATTCACGTGGAAATCGAGTGTAAGTTCATCCTAAAACTTAGCTTTACACGGCAAAAACTCGGACATTCCCTTATTAAGATCCGATAGAAGGCGAGAATAAGGGAAGAATCGAGTGCACTATTGGTATCGGCAAAGTTAAAAGGAGAAGTCTCTAACTTACAATAACAAGTAAAGTATGCAACTCATAAATCATCAAAACTCATTAAGCATGAAGTATAAGAAAGTAAACACTTGTAGGTAAATTTTAGTTAGAACCCTCGTCTTAAGATGCCATAGCTCTTGTTTGCACAAGGCTTGTTTGACACTATTGACTCATTTGGGTTATCAATCAAGTCTTAGAAATTAGTGAGTTAGTAGTTAGTTAGCCATGCTAATGAAAAGTTAGTTAGCCATAAAAGTAAAAGAAACAAGAAAGGAAAAGAAGTGGAGAGAGGGAGTTACACTACAAGAAAATAAAAGAAAAGAAAAGTTAAAGAGAGGAAGTTACACTAAAACAAAGTAAAAGAAAAGAGGTGAAGAAGAAAGAAGTTACACTACAACAAAGAAGTAAAAGTAAATGGCAAAGACAAGTAAATTGAAAAGAAGGAAGAGAAGTAGTACTTGTATTATCTTGTCACCCTTCAAATACAACCCTTTACACACTCTCTCTCTTTCACTCTAATGGCTAAAACTTAAAAGTAGAAGAAGAACAACAACAACAACTACAAACTAAAAACAAAGCTACACAACTTGCTCTAACTCTGGATCTGCTCAAACTGAAGACCCCAGGGGGTATTTATAGGCACCAGGGGAAAGGCGGCCACGTGGGAAGCACGTGGCCCAAAACACAGGTGCGCGCGCGCCCAAAGGGCCGCGGAAACGCGGCCCAGGCTGGGCGGCGCGCGCCAGTTTTGGGCAGTGCGCTGCCCAGTCTGTCTTCTGCTCGCCTAAGCTTCTGGATTTTCGATTTGATGCCCTAGACTGACAAAATCTTCACTCTAAAGTCACTGGCTACTTGGTAGGCTCTTAATCACCAATTAAATGGTGATTTAGTTCTTCTTCTTCATTTGCACACCATGGACGTAGGATCAAGCAAGCGAGGTTTAATTAGAAAAATTTTACATGAAATAAATATGAGAATGTGATGAAAATTATGCAAAATTAGAGACTAATCACACCCTCACACTTATCTTTTTGCTCGTCCCGAGCAAAACAAAAATTATTACACCACTTTCGCAGGTGACACGATTACACTGAGCATGTGTAACAAGCCGTTAAACCTCTAGGTTTCCCCTAGAGGAGGAGTGTTGTCTCCTAAAGGTTTTCAGCGGATTGCACCCACAAAATCCAGTAAGTAAAGAAAAGAAGTTAGTTGTTTAAATTTTTTTTTTTTATGAAAAAGAAATTTCAATCATGTAAGTAAAAATGACCGAATGATGTAAGAATTAGGTTTAACCCTCATAAGCCCTCTTATACTTTAGCCTTCATAAAAGAAGAAACTATGGTTTTCCTTTAAATTTAGAAAGGATCTTGTACTTCTAACTCATTTTTTATTTTACTTTAGATAGATATGCATACTGTGTAAGTGTGATGTGCTTGGGATTTTTCAACTCAACTTTGAATATCTTTTAATTTTATTAATATTTACTTATTATTCTTGGTTCCATTAGGCTTTCTACTTCACTTATGTAACATATATCAAACCGTTGACTCCCAAACCAGATGGTCTTAGGGCACCAGGTGGAAAAACACCCCTTCAGGTCAAATATGCAAGTGGAGTAGGCCACGAAATCAAGATTTATATATTAATTTTGTTTTTTGTTTTTTGTTTTTTTTGGTATGAGTAATCATGCTTCTTGAGGCACAATTATCCATTTTTTTTTCAGAGTTGTGTCTCTAAATCCCAAGCATGTGTGTGTGAATTATGCTTATTCTACTAAGGCTAAATAAAAGGTATGAGTTATTTTCCTTATCCCTCCTATCTTTTTAGTCAACCCATTCTTTCTTGTTTACTTAGGCAAAAATAAAGATTCCTTAATAAGGTTCCCGTAATTCCTACAATCTTTTGGTATGTTTACAAAGAGTATGAAATTTCTTTTCAATCTAGATTTTTTTTTTGAAAGAAGAAAGAAGAATAAAAAGAAAAATAAAGAAAAGTGTTAGCACCCCCCCACACCTATCTAATACATTGTCCTCAATGAATGCATATGAAAATGTGAATGTAGTAAATTGGGGGAAGAAATGATGTCACCGTCTTCGTGGACTTGGGCCGGCCAAGTGCGAATAGGCTAGAAAAAAATGTAGAAGGGGTAAGCATATAAACAAGTTTTTTTTATTTGTTTATTTATTTGTTGTGGTTAGGTGTATGACGGTGCAAAAAGAGTCAATACACTATCATCCAGAGTCATGGGCTCAGTGGTCAAGAAGGGCTTCAGTCTTTGCCCGTTGACTTTGAATTCCGTGTTGTTCTTAGGGTCTGCAATAAGCACAACACCGTATGGGAAAACAGTGCACACAATGAACGGTCCTGACCAACGAGTTTTCAGCTTCCCCGCGAAAATATGAAGCCTAGAGTTATACAGCAGAACCCTATCTCCTGGTGCAAAGTTTTTTCGGGTTATGATTTGGTCATGGAAAAGTTTAGTTCTGCTTTTGGTGATTCGGGCATTCTCATAGGCTTCATTCCGTATCTCCTCTAATTCTAAAATCTGCAGTTTCCTAAGTTCACCGGCCTTGGTCAGATCAAAGTTGAGTTGCTTAATTGCCCAGAGGGCCCGGTGTTCTAACTCTACTGGCAGATGACAGGCTTTTCCAAACACGATTCTATAAGGAGACATCCCCAGAACTGTTTTAAAAGCAGTGCGGTAAGCCCACAATGCATCATTGAGCTTAACCGACCAATCCTTTCAGTTTTGTCCGACAGTTTTTTCCAGAATGAGCTTGATCTATCGGTTGGTGACTTCGACTTGCCCATTTGTCTGTGGATGATACGGAGCTGATAACTTGTGATTGATGGAATATTTTCGCATTAGAGTTTCAAAACTCTGTGGTAGAAATGTGATCCAGTATCACTAATTATCGCTCTAGGGTGCCAAATCGGGAGAAGATGTTCTCTTTGAGAAATTTGACAACCACTTTGTTGTCATTCGTCTTAGTTGGCACAGCTTCTACCCACTTAGGACATAATCTACAGTAACCAAAATGTATTTGTTGCCGAAGGAATTGGGAAATGGCCCCATGAAATCAATACCCCAAACATCAAAAATTTCAACTTCAAGGATCGGGTTTAGGGGCATCATGTCTCTTCTTGAAATCTTCCCAATTTTCTAACAATTTGCGCATGACTTGCAAAAATGATATGAGTCTTTGAACAAAGTGGGCCAGTAGAACCCACTTTGTAGAACCTTTTCTGCGGTCTTGCGGGGACCGAAGTGTCCTCCGCATGCAAGGTTATGGCAAAAGCTGAGCACACTCCTCTGTTCCTCCTCGGTATGCATCGTCTAATTATTTGGTTGGGACAATACTTAAAAAGATACGGTTCTTCCCAGAAGAAGTACTGTACTTGGGAAAAGAAGCAGTATTGGTTTTGCTTTGTCCAGTCAGCGGGTAATTATCCTGTGGCCAGGTAATTAACGATGTCAGCATACCAGGGTTCCTTAAGAATGGCTAAGATGTGCTCGTCTGGAAAATCCTCATTGATCGAAGCTTGGATGGTTGGTGCATTCGGAATTCGTGAGAGATGATCAGCAACCACATTTTCTATACCTCTTTTATCCCGGATTTCTAAGTCAAATTCTTGAAGCAAAAGGATCCACCGAATCAGTCGGGCTTTTGCTTCCTTCTTGGTCATGAGGTATTTCAGAGCCGAGTGATCTGTAAAAATCACCATTTTCGAACCTAACAAGTAAGGCCGGAACTTCTCTAACACAAAGACAACGGCTAAGAATTCCTTCTCAGTCGTTGTATAATTCTGTTGGGCGTCATTCAAGGTTCTACTCGAATAGTAAATCACGTGCTGCCTATTATCGATGCGCTGTCCTAGAACAGCGCCAATAGCAAAATCAGATGCATCACACATGATTTCAAATGGCTGGGCCCAATTAGGAGCAGAAATGATAGGCGCAGAAATTAGTTCTTGCTTAAGCTTCCCCCATGACTTGAAACATTCATCGTTGAAATCAAAGGGCATGTCCTTAGCGAGCAGGTTGATTAAGGGCCTCGCGATTTTGCTAAAGTCCTTAATGAACCGTCGGTAGAACCCAGCATGCCCTAAAAAGGATCTAATATCCTTGATGCTTTTGGGTGGTGGAAGCTTAGCAATCACTTCTATCTTAACCCTATCCACTTCTATGCCTCTCCTCGAAATCTCATGGCCAAGACAATCCCCTGTCTCACCATAAAGTGACATTTTTCCCAGTTTAGAGTTAGGTTCTTCTCAATGCATCTTTGTAGCACTAACTCTAAGTGATGAAGACACTGATCAAATGAATCTCCATAGATGGAGAAGTCATCCATGAAAATCTCAAGAAAACGTTCCACCATGTCAGAGAACAAACTAAGCATGCACCGTTGGAACGTTGCAGGAGCATTGCACAATCCAAAAGGCATGCGCCGATAAGCAAAGGTTCCGAACGGGCAGGTGAACGTCGTCGTTTCTTGGACTTCTGCAGCAATGGGGATTTGATTGTATCCCGAGTACCCATTTAGAAAGCAGTAGTACTCATGTCCAGCCAAATGCTCAACCATTTGGTCGATGAAGGGTAGCGGGAAGTGGTCTTTACGGGTAGCTGCATTCAACTTCCTGCAGTCGATACAAACACGAACCTTGGTAGGCAGTCTTGTTTGTACCAACTCTTTTTCCTCATTTTCTACTACCGTAAAGCCAGCCTTCTTTGGGACCGCATGAACAGGGCTAACCCATTGACTATCAGAAATAGGATAAATTATTCCATTATCTAATAGTTTCAGAATTTCAGCCTTAACTGCCTCTTGCATGAGAGGGTTAAGCCTGTGTTATGGGTCCCTCCTAGGGATTGCTTCATCGACTAAATGGATTCTGTGTTGTACTATGGCTGGACTTATTCCCTTGATGTCCATCATCGTCCATCCAATGGCTTCCCTCTGTCTTTTCAGAATAGACATTAAGCTGTCCTCTTGTTGCTCAGTCAGGTGGGATACTATGATGACTGGCAAGGTGTCCTTTCCGCCCAGGTAGGCGTACTTGAGGTGTTCTGGCAAGGCTTTAAGCTTTAGGAAAGGTGTTGCTTCATTGGAGGCAATCTCTGGGCTTTCAATCCTAGGATGGGGTACACTGGGGCTTGATGTCCAATCCACTGCTGAATCTACGACCTGATCTAGATTAAAATCCTCAGCCTCCAGATCAAACTCTGCCTCAATTTCTGTCTCCATACTTTCCTCATGCTCACTGGTCAGGTTTTCAATAGAATTGACCTCAAATGTCTGATCATTGACATCCCTAGGTTGTCTTCCAAGATTGAAGACATTGACTTCCTTCGTCATGTCTCCAAAAGTCAATCGCATGGACCCGTTCCTACAGTTGATTATGGCATTGGCTGTAGCAAGGAATGGGCGCCCTATGATGACAGGAGTTTGAGACCTAAGATTGGACACAGGTTGGGTCTCAAGTACAATGAAGTCAACGGGGTAAATGAAATCCCCGACCCGGATGAGGACGTCTGTGATTTCCCCTTAGGGATCTTCACAGATCGGTCGGCTAGCTGAATCGTGACTCGAGTTGGGCTTAGCTCGCCCAACCCAAGTTGCTGGTATACTGAGAGAGGTAGCAAGTTGATACTTGCTCCCAGGTCAAGAAGCGCTCTACTGATTTCAGTCTATCCTATGGTGCAGGAAATGGTGGGACATCCGGGATCCTTGTATTTCACCGGGATAGGACCAGACAGAATTTCGCTTATATTAGTGGCCAAGAAGACTTTCTTGGGCACATTGGTCTTTCTCTTCTTTGTACACATATCCTTAAGAAATTTGGCATAAGCCGGGACTTGTTGGATAGCTTCAAGAAGTGGCACATTCAATTTGACCAGGTCGAACATCTCTAACATTTTCTCCATGTGCATATTTTTATTGTTATTCCTAAGCCTATTGGGAAAGGGTGCTACAGGCTTATGAACTTGTTCAGTAGTTTTGTCTTCGTCAGATGTTTGTGGAGTGGATTGGGAGGAACTAGCAGAGGTGGAGGCTAGAGTGGGATCAGGATGGACTGGACTTTTCTGTTGGTAGACCTGGTTGTCTACCTTTTTTCCAGATCGCAGTGTGTGAACAACATTGCACTGGTTAATCGATGGATCCTGAATTTCATATGCTTGATTAGAGGTTTTTGGGTTAACTAATGGCTGACTAGGCAAAGTACCCTTAGGTCTTTCACTTAGGGAGCTAGCTAACTGGCTCATCTGCATTTCCAATCTTGATATGGCCTGTGAATGACTGTTCAGAGTTTGTCCCTGGTTTTGCATAAAAGCGGTTTGGGACTTCATGAATGCCTCTATGCTCTCCTCCAATTTACTGATTTTCTTTTCCATTGGTGAGCCTTGGGAAGAAGAAGCTGGGGCTTGACTGGGAAAAGTTGGTGGAGGAGTAGGATGGTGAAAGTTGTTGGAAAAATTAGGCCTGGGAGGATTGTTTTGGGCCCAGGAGAAATTGGGGTGATTTCTCCAGCCGGAATTGTAGGTCTATGAGTAGGGGTTGTGAGGCGGCCGTGAGTAAGCCGCGTTCATGTGTTCCGGTGGTACTTGCTGGCCATGGAAAACAGGGCACTCTTCAAAAACATTGTTTGGTGCCTGACAATATGAACAACCCAGATTGTGAATTGGTGGTGGGTTGATCTGGTTGACACTGGCAGGCTCTTTTGTTTCCAGAGCCTCTATCCTTCTCATTAGGGTAGCAATCTTAGCCTCGGCAGCTATGGATGATTTTAGGGATAAGAGCCCTCCTCTTGAAGCTATAGATTGTGAATTCCTAGGTTTTTCCGAGGCTGGCTCCCATTGCAGGGTTTTCTCCGCTAAGTCCTCAAATAAATCCTGAAAATCACCTAGAGGGGGGGTGAATAGGTGATGATGCTAATCAAAGGGCAATTTAAAAATTTAAAGCTACAACAATCACCAATCAAGAATCACAAGATGAATGCAAGCAATTAAGTATGACAATGAATATGATGAGCAATTAATAAGTGCAAGCAAAGTAGAGTAAGGAGTGTAAGAACAAGAAAAGTAAACCAATCACAAACACAAGGATATGTTATCGAGTTTCGAGCACCCAGCTCTACTCCCCGCCTTCCCCAGAAGGATTCCGACCATTTCCACTATCACAAAGATCTCAAATACAATGGAGTACCCAACTCCTACAATCTCAAGTACAAGTAATTTCCTTGGTAGTCAAAAGACCACAAACTCTCTCTTTCAAATATCTCTTCCCTTACAAAGGTCCTTAGAGAATATTGAATAGGAATGAAGCTCTTGTTGTAAGTGAAGAAAGAAAATTAAATCAGAGAGTATTTGAAAACCCTTCAGAAAATCAGTGAGAAATTCAGCACAAAAACCAAGAAACAAGTCTCTTTTGAAAGCCTTAAACTTTTGAATTTTCTAGCAAAAATTGTTGTAACAAATCTCTCCCCAAACACCCCTATTTATAGGAGAGGGCTAGGGTTTAGGGATAAAACATAATTACTGATGTTTAGGAGGTAATTAGATCAAAATATATCCTTAAACGAATTTTTAAACACAAAAGACAAAAATAAACAGCTCACTTAAAATCTGCCCGTTACTGTTCAACGGACACATCGGTCGACTGGGCCGGTCGACCGGTAGTTCAAAAATTCGACCGTTATAGGCTAGCGGTCGACCGACCCGGTCGACTGAGAAAACCTGTGAGCAAAAATAACATCTCGGTCGACCGCCCCGGTCGACTGGCAGACATGCACACTGATACGTGCATCTGCCAGAACTGCGGTCGACTGGTCCGGTCGACCGGACCAGACTGACACAGACTCGGTCGACTGTCCCGGTCGACCGGATCAGGTCAAAAATCATTTTTGGAAAAGAAAATAAAGAGGATTTTGATTTTAACAAAAATACTTTTGAACAGGGAATAGAATTAAACATAAAGATGTATTTGTAGGCAAAAACTTGTATGCAAAATATTTTTGTATAATTTATAAGAAATTATTTTGGAATGAGCATGTGCGCAAAAACGTGTGTGATAGAGCTTCAAACCTATCCACTATTCTTTAACATACTATAAACTGAAAAACAAATTACATGAAGACTTCTTGAGCTATCTTCAAGTCTTTGAGCCATCCAATGCCTTGCTAGTGCCTTTTCTTCTATGATCCTTCCTTGATGTGCAATTTGCCTTCCTTGCTTTGTGGAACTTAGAAGTTCTTGCAATAGCTAAGCGAATGGTCTCTAAACATGGTACAAAACCTGAAACTCATCTTAATAAACTTGTTAGTACCAAATAGCTCATATTTGGCTTGTCATCATCAAAACAAAAGACAAATGGAGAGTGTAACCTCTTGGGCCAACAATCTCCCCCTTTTTGATGATGACAAAACAAATAGGCTATAAACAAAAATATAGGGGAGGAGAAAACTCCCCCTCAAATTATGCTATATAAAAAGACACTTAAGCTTAAAACACAAGAATTCATTTGAAAACAAAAGATTTATGCACTTGATACCAATAGAAAGAAATTGAGACAAAACACAAGAATTCTCAAAATACATGAATTCAAAAACTCATACATACATAAACATAAAACTCATAAAACAAATCTTAAAATTAAAGCATATAAATTCATATGGAACCAAGACCAAATGAACTTATTTTTGTCATGTAAACTTATTCTCCCCCTTTTTGTCATACATCAAATAGGGTTATGAAAAACATGTCTATTCAATAATACAAACATTAAGTTCTCCACAAATAAACGAAAATCTAGCAAAATCAAGAGGTTTAGTGAAAATATCGGCTAGTTGTAAATCCGTGGAAACATAATCAATATCTATATCACCTTTCTCAAAATGATCTCTAAGAAAGTGATATCTAATTTCAATGTGCTTGGTCTTACTATGTTGATTTGCATTTTGGTCATGTGTATAGTACTAGTATTATCACAAAATATTTTTATATGATCAAAGTGCAAATCAAAATCAAGGAGAGTATGTTTCATCCAAAGGACTTGTGCACAACAAGCCCCCGCGGCAACATACTCCGCCTCGGCGGTTGAGAGAGCAACGGAATTTTGTTTCCTAGAGGACCATGAAACAAGACAATTACCAAGAAATTGACATGTCCCACTAGTACTCTTTCTATCTACTCTACAACCCGCATAGTCGGCATCCGAATAGCTAGTCATTGAAAAATCTCTAGTTTTCGGATACCAAAGACCCATTCCAATAGTGCCCTTAATATAACGAATAATGCGTTTTACCGCAATAAGATGAGACTCTTTAGGACACGATTGAAATCTAGCACAAAGACACACACTAAACATGATATCCGGCCTACTTGCCGTCAAATATAAAAGACTTCCTATCATGCTTCTATATAATTTAATATCAACATTTTTACCTTGTTCGTCCTTATCGAGCTTGGTTGTAGTTGCCATTGGAGTGTTGCAAGCCTTTGATCCTTCAAGCCCAAACTTCTTTACTAGCTCCTTTTCGTACTTGGCTTGGTTAATGAAGGTTCCGTCTTGCAATTGCTTGATTTGGAGTCCAAGGAAGAAATTGAGCTCACCCATTGAAGACATTTCAAATTCAAGTTGCATGACCTTCTCAAAATCCTTGCATAAAAGCTCATTAGTAGATCCAAAAATTATATCATCAACATAAATTTGCACAATTAAAATATCATTATCAACATGCTTAGTAAAAAGAGTTGTGTCTGCTTTGCCTTTAATAAAATCATTTGAAATGAGAAAACTAGAAAGCCTTTCATACCAAGCTCTTGGAGCTTGTTTCAATCCATACAAAGCTTTATCAAGTTTAAAAACAAAATCGGGATGAACATGATCAACAAAACCAGGAGGTTGAGAAACATAAACTTCTTCATTAATAAAACCATTCAAAAATGCACTTTTCACATCCATTTGAAAAAGTTTAAAATTTTTAAAACATGCAAAAGCTAGTGTCATCCGTATGGCTTCAAGCCGTGCTACGGGTGCAAAGGTCTCCTCAAAGTCAATTCCCTCAACTTGAGTGTAACCTTGGGCCACTAACCTAGCTTTATTCCTAATGACATTTCCGGACTCATCCATCTTGTTTCTAAAGATCCACTTAGTACCAATTATTGGTCTATCGTGGGGCTTAGGAACAAGGTGCCAAACTTGGTTGCGCTCAAATTGATTGAGTTCCTCTTGCATGGCAAGCAACCAATATGGGTCCGTCTCGGCTTCGAGAATGCCTTTTGGTTCAAAAGAGAAATGAAAGCAAAGTTACCGCATAGGTCATGGAGTTTGGAGCGCGTTGTGACTCCTTTAGATGCATCACCCAAGATGAGCTCCTTAGGATGATTTGTAGCGTATCTCCAAGCTTTAGGAAGCGGTTGAGTGCTTTCCTCCTTATCCTCTTGAACTTCACCTATAGATTCTTGTTTATCTTCTTGCGCGGGTGAGTCCTTCAAGGATAGTTTCTCCATGTTTTCACCTAATGGTTCAAACTCTACAACATTCTCAACAAACACATTAGATTCTTCAAACTTAACATGCATGGATTCTTCAATGGTTTGAGAAGATCTAATGAAAACTCTATATGCTTTGCTAGTAGAGGAATATCCAACAAAGATAGCCTCATAAGCCTTAGCATCAAATTTACCCAAATTATCCTTAGTATTCAAAACAAAACACTTGCATCCAAAAACATTAAAATATGCAACATTTGGTTTTCTAGAATGATACATTTCAAAAGAAGTTTTTGAAGAGTTTTTGCATAAATAAATACGATTCGATATATAGCATGCGGTGTTTACGGCCTCGGCCCATAAATATTGAGGGAGGTCATATTCACTTATCATTGTCCTAGCCATCTCTTGAAGTGTTCTATTTTTCCTTTCTACTACTCCATTTTGTTGTGGAGTTCTAGGACAAGACATTTCATGCTTAATTCCCTTTTCATCACAATAAGTCATGAAGAGTTGGTTAACAAACTCACCACCTCTATCACTCCTTATTCTCAAAATCAGAAAACCCTTTTCTTTTTCAACTCTTTTTCGAAAAATCTTAAAATGAGAAAAAGTTTGATCTTTATGTTGCAAAAAGAAAACCCAAGTAAAACGAGAGAAATCATCAACCAAAACAAATGCAAATCTACTTCCATTTAAACTCTTAGTTTTAGTTGGTCCAAAAAGATCCATATGAATTAATTCTAAAGACCTAGTTGACATGATATCCTTGATTGGTTTAAAGGAAGACTTGGTTTGTTTCCCAAGTTGGCACGCACCACAAATGCGGTCTTTCTCAAAATTCAAGCAAGGTATACCCTTCACCAATTCCTTTGAATTAATCCTAGAAATATGGTCAAAAGATGCATGTCCTAGTCTTCTATGCCAAAGCCAAGAATTTTCATCAAAAGCATTCAAGCATTTAGTAGAACAATCTAAATTAAGCATGTCAATAATATAAACATTATTATCACGAAAACCGGTGAGAATACAAACATCGGATTTAACATCAAAAATCTTACAAGAAGTATCATCAAAAACAACTTTAAGTCCACGATCACAAAGTTGACTAATGCTAAGCAAATTATGTTTTAAACCATCTACTAAAACAACATTCTCAATAATAGGAGATGCACCAATTTGAATATTACCTATACCGATGATAGTTCCTTTGGAGTCATCCCCGAAGGTGACGGTGCCACCTTCCACGTACCTTGATAGGGTTGTGAAGTTATTGATGTCCCATGTCATGTGTCTTGAACAACCACTATCAAGGTACCACCGCTCCCTACGTCTTGGAGCCTTGGTGTGTACCTACATCAAATAATTTAGGACTTGATTTTGGTACCCACATTTTCTTGGGTCCTAGAGAGTTAGTTTCATTGACCCAAACAAGATTATTGGTTCTATTTACTTGGTCATAGCAAAATTTAGCCAAATGTCCATTCTTACCACAATAAGTACATCTATACACTCTACCATATTTAAAGGCATAGTGAGTGTGTGATTTGTGAGCATGAGAATTTTGAGCATGAAAAGATTTAGCATGAGGAGTGTTATTTGTAGTGTGAGCATGGGGAGTCTTAGCATGTGAAGTGTGCTTTTTAGAAAATATGTCCTCAAGTTTCTTAGTGTTAAAAGCACAATCCTTTAAAACTTTTTCAAAATCATTTATTTTAGATTTAAAAGAAGAAATTTCTTTTATATCAATAATAGGAGATTTTGCCTTACAAGAACTCTTGTAGGCACAAAATTCTTTTTGCATGGAAATGAAATTTGAAGAAACATCATCTTTTTCTTTAGAAACAATGGCAAGTTGATTCTTAAGAAAAGCAACTTCTTTTTGTAATTTTATGCATTCAAGTTTCTTGTTATCATAAGTTTCAGAAAGTTCTACAAAAGCATGCACTAGAACTTCCTTACTTACATCATCATCTTCATCATCAAGGGATTGAGGGGTTACCTTGGGTATGTTTGCCATGAAACACATATTAGCTTGATCCACCTCCTCTTCGGACTCGCTTTCCGAATCCCATGTTGCTTTGTATGCTTTCTTTTCCTCCGGCTTCTTTGGCTTGAAGGAGGAAGTCATCTTCTTCTTGAACTCCGGACAATCCGCCATGATATGTCTGGGTTTGCGGCAATTATAGCAAATGATCCTCCGCTCCTCTTTGCCTTCAAATTTTCTCCGGAAGTTGAACTTGTTCTTTCGGTACAACCTCTTGACGTTGCGAACAAGTAGAGTAAGCTCCTCATCTTCTTCTTCGTCATCTTCATCGTCATCATTGGTGGATGAAGTCTTGAAGGCTATGGATTTCTTCTTTGAAGTAGTGGCCTCTTCTCTTGCCTTCTTCTCCATCTCATGGGTCTTTAGGTTCCCAATGAGACTAATGAGGTCCATCTCGTCCTTGCCGTTCAACTCCTTCAAGGTGGTGGCCTTGATCTCCCATGATGAAGGAAGAGCCCGAATTACTTTCCGCACCTTTTGATCGTTGGAGATGTCATCACCTAAGGAAGAAAGACCATTAGTGATTTTAGTAAACCTTGTAGCCATACTATCAATAGACTCATCATCAAGCATTTTAAATGACTCATATTGGGACCTCAAGAGATCTATCTTAGCTCTCTTGACTTGTGAAGTCCCCTCGTGTGTGACCAATAAGTGTTGCCAAATCTCATAGGCGGATTGGCAATGAATTACCCGTGTAAGGTCATCCTCATTCAAGGCGGTTAATAGGGAGTTTTGGGCCTTAGAGTTAGCCTCATATAGTTTAAAGTCAAGGTCGGTCCAAGTGCTCTCATCACCATCGGGTGCTTCATAGGGTTTGGTCAAGGACTTGGCTACTAAGCTACCCAAAGATTGCAAAAATATAGTCATCCTAACCTTCCAAATTGGGAAATTGAGTCCATCAAATTTAGGTGGGGATTTAATGTTGTCGGCCATGTTTACTAGTGATGAATGAATGAAATGAAAATGTTGATTAGCAAGTTTTAAGGATCTCTCTATGGATGTTAAGCCAAACCTAGAGTCCAAGCTCTGATACCAATTGAAAATCACCTAGAGGGGGGGTGAATAGGTGATGATGCTAATCAAAGGGCAATTTAAAAATTAAAGCTACAACAATCACCAATCAAGAATCACAAGATGAATGCAAGCAATTAAGTATGACAATGAATATGATGAGCAATTAATAAGTGCAAGCAAAGTAGAGTAAGGAGTGTAAGAACAAGAAAAGTAAACCAATCGCAAACACAAGGATATGTTATCGAGGTTCGAGCACCCAGCTCTACTCCCCGCCTTCCCCAGAAGGATTCCGACCACTTCCACTATCACAAAGATCTCAAATACAATGGAGTACCCAACTCCTACAATCTCAAGTACAAGTAATTTCCTTGGTAGTCAAAAGACCACAAACTCTCTCTTTCAAATATCTCTTCCCTTACAAAGGTCCTTAGAGAATATTGAGTAGGAATGAAGCTCTTGTTGTAAGTGAAGAAAGAAAATTAAATCAGAGAGTATTTGAAAACCCTTCAGAAAATCAGTGAGAAATTCAGCACAAAAACCAAGAAACAAGTCTCTTTTGAAAGCCATAAACTTTTGAATTTTCTAGCAAAAAATTGTTGTAACAAATCTCTCCCCAAACACCCCTATTTATAGGAGAGGGCTAGGGTTTAGGGATAAAACATAATTACTGATGTTTAGGAGGTAATTAGATCAAAATATATCCTTAAACGAATTTTTAAACACAAAAGACAAAAATAAATAGCTCACTTAAAATCTGCCCGTTACTGTTCAACGGACACATCGGTCGACTGGGCCGGTCGACCGGTAGTTCAAAAATTCGACCGTTATAGGCTAGCGGTCAACCGACCCGGTCGACTGAGAAAACCTGTGAGCAAAAACAATATCTCGGTCGACCGCCCCGGTCGACTGGCAGACATGCACACTGATACGTGCATCTGCCAGAACTGCGGTCGACTGGTCCGGTCGACCGGACCAGACTGACACAGACTCGGTCGACTGTCCCGGTCGACCGGATCAGGTCAAAAATCATTTTTGGAAAAGAAAATAAAGAGGATTTTGATTTTAACAAAAATACTTTTGAACAGGAATAGAATTAAACATAAAGATGTATTTGTAGGCAAAAACTTGTATGCAAAATATTTTTGTATAATTTATAAGAAATTATTTTGGAATGAGCATGTGCGTAAAAACGTGTGTGATAGAGCTTCAAACCTATCCACTATTCTTTAACATACTATAAACTGAAAAACAAATTACATGAAGACTTCTTGAGCTATCTTCAAGTCTTTGAGCCATCCAATGCCTTGCTAGTGCCTTCTCTTCTATGATCCTTCCTTGATGTGCAATTTGCCTTCCTTGCTTTGTGGAACTTAGAAGTTCTTGCAATAGCTAAGCGAATTGTCTCTAAACATGGTACAAAACCTGAAACTCATCTTAATAAACTTGTTAGTACCAAATAGCTCATATTTGGTTTGTCATCATCAAAACCAAAAGACAAATGGAGAGTGTAACCTCTTGGGCCAACAAATCCCAACCCTGATTCTCATCCTTCTGCAAGAACCCTCCCTGACACATCATTTCTAACAGGGTCTTAGTCTGATAATCTAGACCATCGTAGAGAATCTGGCACAGACGCCATTTCTCCACGCCATGATGAGGGTACTGAGCTAGGAGATCTTTGAATCGCTTAAAGTATCTCCAAAATGGTTCACTCGGGTCTTGCTTAAACTGCATGATGTTCTTCCTAATGAGGGTAGTTTTGTGAATTGGGTAAAATTTCTTCAAGAAGGCCTTGACGAAATCATCCCAGGTCGTGACTGAATCTGCTGCCAAGCTATACAACCACTTCTTAGCTAGGTCCTTTAGGGAAAAAGGGATGAAACGTAACCTAACGGCATCGTCTCCTAGCTGACGCATACGCATCATGAGGCATACTTCTTCAAATTCCCTAACAAAGAAGTATGCGTCCTCCGATTCTAAACCATGAAATTTGGGAAGAGTGTTAATGAATTGGGGCTTTAACTAGAAGTTCTTTCCGTTTGCTTCAGGAAGTTTTATGCAAGATGGAAGTGAAGTTCTGATCGGGTAAAATCTATCCTGAAGAGACGCCATCACCGGTTCTGAATGCAAGGGTAGAGAAGTGTTTCTTGTTAATGTGGAAGTTGACGGATCTCTCACCCACTCTTGCATGTAGCACACCACAACCAACGTGAAGACAACAAACAATCGAAAAAGAACTAAAAACAAACAAAAGAAATAAAAACAACCACAAGCCTTAGTCTAAGGTACCTGGACCTAGACGACTCCTAACTGGTCGATTCTCCAGAGAAGGTTGTTGCAAGAACTCGACTACAAGCTAATCGGCTAGGAAAGGGCAAAGCTCGGGGGGAGGTATCCGGGCAGAGCTACGGGCCTAATTATGCCAAACCACGGAGCTTTCGAGGCTTTACCTCTCAATCCACTTTCCTTAGACACCGATTTTGCAAGAGTATAGTTCTTACAATTTCCAACCTCGGTTAATCTATTAGTGAGTCCGAGATGTCCCTAGGGCCAACGTCTATTGATTTTTAGTTAAGACTTGGGAAAATGTGAGTGCACTTGGAGATGATTTTTGGGCTAAGGAAGGGTGATGAAATCCCCATCTTATCTTGTTTATTTGGGTTTTGCCCTTAAAGTCAATTGTGCAAGTGTGCAGTTTATTCACAAAAAGGTAACACTCAAAGAGGTAAATCACTTCAAAATGTTGGTCCTATTCTATATGAATGCACACGTACTTTGTCTCCAGTACTCTTCAACAGAAATTGAAATGAATTGAAATAGACACGTGCCATAAATGCAAAAGTCTAATCCAAATTTCAATTAAGCAACAAGCGAATTTCTGTTGAATTTATTACACATGCATAAAGGCGAAGCATCCAAGGAAACTAAAAATTTAGAAAGCAATTTTTTTAGCGGCTGTCGGCAACCCTGCAAACGAGTTTATTAGTACTTCAATCGGAAAAACTCGCTTTTACACGAATTTTTCCGAGGGCAAATGAGTCCTCGCGCAATGTCCTTGGCCACCACTTTTGCTTCCCGCGATAGTGAGCTCCTTGGTACTTCTCCTACACACAACAAGAACAATCTTTAGTAGTGAATAATAAAGCCGTTCCCTCCCCGGTAATGGCGCCAAAATTTGATCGGCAAAAAGCAAGAGAAGGAAGTGTGGGTTGATGTTACAGCTTTTGCGATTCTTCCGTAGTAGCGAAGTGGCTATACGGGTCGTATCCACAAGGAGGGAGAGTGATGTAAGCTTGATGCGGCTTCAAAGTTCAGGAAGAAAGAAAGTTCTTTGTGTCCAAATAAATAATTGAAAAGTGAAAACAAGTTGTTTGAAGAATTGTTGGAAAATGTTTTGGTGGTTTGTAAGAAGTGATTTTTTTCTTAGTTGTAAGAATGCATGGCTAACTTTCTACTAAGTGCTCCCACTAATTTCTAACTTTTGGAAGATAGCCTCACGATGGATCATAGGCGAACACAAACCTTTTGCATTGGAACTATTCACGTGGAAATCGAGTGAAAGTTCATCCTAAAACTTAGCTTTACACGGTAAAAATTCGGACATTCCCTTATCAAGATCCGATAGAAGGCGAGAATAAGGGAAGACTCGAGTGCACTATTGGTATCGGCAAAGTTAAAAGGAGAAGTCTCTAACTTACAATAACAAGTAAAGTACGCAACTCATAAATCATCAAAACTCATTAAGCATGAAGTATAAGAAAGTAAATACTTGTAGGTAAATTAGAGTTAGAACTCTCGTCTTAAGATGCCATAGTTCTTGTTTGCACAAGGCTTGTTTGACACTATTGACTCATTTGGGTTATCAATCAAGTGTTAGAAATTAGTGAGTTAGTAGTTAGTTAGCCATGCTAATGAAAAGTTAGTTAGCCATAAAAGTAAAAGAAACAATAAAGGAAAAGAGTGGAGAGAGGGAGTTACACTACAAGAAAACAAAAGAAAAGAAAAGTTAAAGAGAGGAAGTTACATTAAAACAAAGTAAAAAAAAAGAGGTGAAGAAGAAAGAAGTTACACTACAACAAAGAAGTAAAAGTAAATAGCAAAGACAAGTAAATTGGAAAGAAGGAAGAGAAGTAGTACTTGTATTATCTTGTCACCCTTCAAATACAACCCTTTTCACACTCTCTCTCTTTCACTCTAATGGCTAAAACTTAAAAGTAGTAGAAGAAGAACAACAACAACTACAAACTAAAAACAAAGCTACACAACTTGCTCTAACTCTGGATCTGCTCAAACTGAAGACCCCAGTGGGGTATTTATAGGCACCAGGGGAAAGGGGGCCACGTGGGAAGCACGTGGCCCAAAACGCAGGTGCGCGCGCGCCCTAAAGGCCGCGTTTTTGCGGCCCAGGCTGGGTGGCGCGCGCCCAGTTTTGGGCAGTGCGCTGCCCAGTCTGTCTTCTGTTCGCCTGAGCTTCTGGATTTTCGATTTGATGCCTTAGACTGACAAAATCTTCACTCTAAAGTCAATGGCTACTTGGTAGGCTCTTAATCACCAATTAAATGGTGATTTAGGTCTTCTTCTTCATTTGCACACCATGGACCTAGGATCAAGCAAGGAAGGTTTTATTAGCAAAATTTTACATGAAATAAATATGAGAATGTGATGAAAATTATGCAAAATTAGAGACTTATCAGCTATCAGATTCACTTGGATTGCAAACACATCAGAGGAAAGCAAACAAAAACAAGAGTTAAGAAGTAAAAAACCTTGATTTGATTCAAATAATAATAAAAGAAAAGACTTACTTACACCGGTGTCACCCTCAGTACAAGCTTGCTCTTATGCCTCCATGAAACTCTCCTCTCCTCTCAGTTACATAGAAAACATGAAAATTACTTAAATAAAACTAAAGACCTAAACTGTAAATAGCTTATGTTCTCTGCTTGATCATCCTCTGTACACTGAGAAATCTTAGTATTTATAGGGAAAAACCAAAATGGAAGAGTGTGAGAAGATAGGGGAGCAAAACGCTCCCCGTATCTTAACCAATTAGCCGTAAAAATGCGGCTTTGGATGCGTTTCTGTGGCCTAGGTGTTGCTAGCTGGCCACACTCGGGGGGTGCTGATCTCTGCTTTCTCGATCTCCTTTTATCCCTTGCTAGATTTTCAGATTTTGGTCCTAGATTTGTCGAAACCTCCTTTGATCTTTGTCTTTAACCAATTAATTTGTGAAGATATGTTTTAACCACTTGTTCAACTGGTTTTATCTTCTTTCTTTTGCCCTGATTTGCCCAGATCCTTGATTTGAATTTAATTCTGAATTAAATCAAGATTTGGGTGGGCTTTGGGCTCGTTTTCTCTTCCCTTTCCCTTGGTAATGGGCCTGTATTTTATTAAACAAAAATAACACTAAATACATGATTTATTATACAATAAATATAAGAATGTGACATTATATATACAATATAGGTGAACGATCAATGCTTGAAACTGGATAACTACAGATGGCTGAAAGCTAATCACAAGGCTGCTGAACACACATTATTTTAGAGGAGAAAACTCTATAAACTTGCTGAGTTCAAGTTGAGTTTCTATAATCTCTTTGAGATTTTAGCCACTGATTAAGATTTTAACTTTACCAGTGTGCTTCCAACGAGAGTAAGAAGATCCGAAGATCAAGCTTCCGGTTCGGCTCGTCAACGGAGAATAAGAATCACTCTCCACCACTATGCGAAGAACCCATCATTTTACAAAGGGGAGATCCAACTATTCTCCCCTCTTTTATAATCAGAGATTTGGATACTTTTCTTTACAATCAAATAAAGACTATACACACATTCAATTTTCCTATGGAAACAGGGCTGTTCGGAGAAGCTGGCGCTCGAACGTTAGCTTCGAACTGTATGGAGTAACTTGGAAGGTTGTGACAAGGTAGTGGAAGAGTTGAGGGTTGAGGTCTTAGGCCAATCAGATCGTAATAATGATCTTTGGCTTGTTCATGGAGCGCTGTTAGAAGAGGCACAGACGCTGCGCTCTGAGGTCATAGCCTTCAGATCAGTCATCAGAGTAGGGGGTGACAGGGGACGGCTCAGGTTCGAGAACATGAGTCGAGTGTCCCATCCCCTGACTTGGAGGGTCTGGGCACTAGTCTGGGAGATCGTCCGACCGTGCAAAGAGTTCTGGCAGTTTGTATGAGAGAACTCTAAGAGGGTGGACGGATCGGGGAGGCATTCATAGGCATGACCGGTAGGGCTAGCCTGCTTTTGTATGAATGAGTGCGGAGCTGAGATGTGTGTCCACTTTTATGGGCTAAATTGTTTCTTTGAAATTCCCGTGTGATACCTTGTGTCTTTGTTTATAGGAAACTATCGGGGCAGAACCTGATATATGCTGTTGATTCTCTTGACTGGCCGTCAAGGTGAAAACCTGTTTAAGCAGACTCTGAGCAGCCCAAGTAGGCGAGCCTTCGGCTTTCATGGGGCTCCCCAAGGGATATTCGTGGAAGCTGCATTTTCCACCTAGCTATCAGGGTACGACCTGATATAGGCTGTTGACTCACTCGAGTAGCCATCAAAGTAAAAACCTGTCTAGGCTGACTCCAAGCAGCCCAAGTGGGCAAGCCTCCGTCTTTTAGAGGGCTCCCCAAGGGATGGGGGGGTTGTCTTTGCCTCATAGCCATCAGGGTTGGACCCGATATAGGCTGTTTACTCAGTCGAGTGGCCGTCAAGGTGAAAACCTGTTTAGAACGACTCTGAGCAGTCCAAGTGGG
Organism: Agave tequilana; assembly: GCA_038442645.1. Taxonomy (NCBI): domain Eukaryota; kingdom Viridiplantae; phylum Streptophyta; class Magnoliopsida; order Asparagales; family Asparagaceae; genus Agave; species Agave tequilana. Next base: position 19,116 of record JAVJIF010006040.1, on the reverse strand, counting down.
CGAGCCTCCGTCTTTCAGGGGGCTCCTCGAAAAATGGCCGCAGGGGCTGTCTTTCCCTCATAGACATCAACGTTGGACCCGATATAGGCTATTGACACACTCGAGTGGCCGTCAAGGTGAAAACCTGCATAGGTCAACTCCGATCAGCCGAAGTGGGTGAGCTTCCGTCTTTCAGGGGGCTCCTGAGGGATAGTCGCGCGACTGTCTTTCCCTTATAGCCATCATGGTTGGACCTAATATAGGCAGTTTACTCACTCGGGTGGCCGTCAAGGTGAAAACCTAACTAGGCTGACTCTGAGCAAGCCAAGTGGGCGAGCCTCCATATTTCACGGGGCTTTTCGAGGGATAACTGCAGGGGTTATCTTTCCCTTATACCCGTTAGGGTTACACCCAATGTAGGTGTTGACTCACTCGAGTGGTCGTCTAGGTGAAAACCTGTCTAGGCTGACTCCGAGCAACCCAAGTTGGTGAGCCTTCATCTTTCAGGGGGCTCCATGAGGGATAGTCGCAAGGTTATCTTTCCTACATAGCCATTAGGATTGGACCCGATATATGTTGTTGACTCGCTCGACTGGCCGTCAAAGTGAAAACCTATCGAGGCTGACTCAGAGCAACCTAAGTGGGCAAGCCTTCATCTTTCATGTGGCTCCCTGAGGGTATCTGAGGGGGCTATTTTTCTCTCCTGGCGGTCAGGGTAGGACCCGATATACGCTGCTGACTCACTCGAGTGGCTGTCAAGGTGAAAAACTGATTAGGCCGACTCCAAACAGTCCAAGTGGGCGACCCTCTGTCTTTTATGGTGCTCCCTGAGGGGTAGCCGTGGGAGCTGTCTTTTCCTCATAGCCGTTAGGGTTGGACCAGACATAGGCGGTTGACTCACTTGAGTGGCTGTCAATGTGAAAACCTGTCTAGGCCAACTCCAAGCGGCCCAAGTGGGCGAGCTTCCATCTTTCAGGGGGGTCCCCTACGGATAACCGCGAGGGCTATCTTTCCCTCACAGTCGTCCGAGTTGGACCAATATAGGTTGTTGACTTACTCGAGTGGCCGTCAAGGTGGAAACCTGTCTAGGCCGACTCCACGCAGAACAAGTGGAAGAGCCTCCGTCTTTCAGGAGGCTCTCCCTAAGGGATAGGCGCAGGGGCTATCTTTCTCTCATAGCCGTCAGGATTGGACCTGATATAGGCTATTGAGTCACTCGAGTGGCCGTCAAGGTGAAAACCTGTCTAGGCCAACTCCGAGCAGCCCAAGTGGGCGTGCCTCTGTCTTTCAGGGGGCTCCCCAAAGGATAGCTGCTGGGGCTGTCTTTCCCTCATAGCCATCAGGGTTGGCCTGATATAGGCTATTGACTCAATCGAGTGGCCGTCAAAGTGAAAACCTGTTTACGCTGACTCCTAGCAGCCCAAGGGGCGAGCCTCCATCTTTCAAGAGGCTCTCCCAGTGATAGCCACGGGGGCTGTATTTCCCTCATAGCCATTTGGAGTGGACCCGATATAGGCTGTTGACTCATTGAGTAGCTGTCAAGGTAAAAACCTGTCTAGGCCGAATTCGAGCAGCCCAAGTAGGCAAGCCCCCGTCTTTCAGGAGGCACCTCATGGGAAAGCGCGAGGGCTGTCTTTCCCTCATAGCGGTCAGGGTTGGACCCGATATAGACTGCTAACTTACTCGAGTGGTCGTTAAGGTGAAAACCTGTCTAGGCTGACTCTGAGCAGCCCAAGTGGGTGAGCTTCTGTCTTTTAGGGGGCTCCACGAGGGATAGCCTCAGGGGTTATCTTTCACTCATAGTCGTTAGGGTTGGATCCGATATAGGCTGTTGACTAGCTCGAGTGGCTGTCAAGGTGAAAACCTGTTTAGGCTGGCTCTGAGCAGCCCAAGTGGGAAAGCCTCCGTCTTTCAGGGGGCTCCTCGAGGGATAGCCGCTGGGGCTGTCTTTCCCTCATAATTGTCAGGGTTGGACTATAAGCTATTTAGCGCATTCATTATATCCAAAAAAGAAATGGAAAATGAAAGAGTTTGCATAATTTTATTAGATGTCTCGCAATTTTACACACGTTATTGCTTCGGATGGGAAGTGCATTGCCCAGTAGTGTTGTTTCCTTCCCAGATGGTACCAAGGTATGGGCATCTCAATCAACTATTTTGACTAGAGTCTCTCTAATTTCAGGATTTTTCTCTAGCCTAAGGATGAACTTATCCAAATATCCTCGTTGAACTAGGTTTTCGAGGTGTTATTTGAGCGCCCAGCAATGTTCTGTGGCATGTCCCCGGCTGCCATAAAAAGAGCAACTTCCTACCTCAAGAGAGTTAGGGTCACATCTGGCAGTCTTAGGGAGTTTCAACCAGGGCTGGCGCTTGATGATGTGAAAGATCTGGTCAATTTAAAGTTCAAGGGGAGTGAAGGTGATAGAGCTTTCAGTTTTTGCCATCATCGGGGAGCATCCTCCTTGGGAGCTAAGGCTCAGTGCCCCTTACATGTTTCCTTAAGTTGTCGAGCTAAAGGTTTACATGGTCATCGTACGAGACACCGGTTTTGGATCACAACTTGTTAAGCGAGGCATGCATGTCGGTTGGGGCTATGCGTTGTTGATGAGCCTCGGAGGTGTTTGGTCAGAAAGTAGGTCGATGTAATGTTTCTTTGATTGGCTGAAAAGTTACAACAGAATGATCCCGATTAAAAAAAAGAGGGGAGAAGAACTACTTTTCCCCTATGTTTAAGGCTGGGTTCTTTATGTGATAATGGAGAGTGATTCTTATTCTCCGTTGACTAGCCGACTGTCTAGCTTCTCTTCAAGACGCTTGATTGAGGTTTTTACCTGCACACAAGAATACAGAATTTCAGAACTTAAGAATAGAATGTTCAAGAACTTAATACTACTGCGATAGCAAGTGGCTATGCGGGTCGTGATCCACAAGGAGGACTAGAGATGGAAGCTTTTTTGGCAAGTTCTCTTTTAAGTTACAATTAATAGTTAAAGATCTTCTTTTAGTTCTTTAAAAGAAAAAGAAAATAGGTTAAAGTTAAGTTAGGAAGAAAATGGTAGATTGAGAAGGCGGAGAAAATAGAAAATAGATTTATACAAAGGAATTAAAACAATTGAATAAAGTTGTTGGGAGATTGTGGTGATCTAAACTAAAGAATTAAAAGAAAAGAAAGAAAACCTAAAAGAAAAACTTACCTCCTCTGGTTGATGACTTACCTGGAAACCTTACATGTTTTACCTTACTTCAGAGGCGATCAACGCATAACCCATATGATCGAGCTCCATCCCCATTTGCATTACATCATCAAGACGGACAAGATGAAATGATACGGAATCTTAAGGAGGAGAACATCATCATGTAACATCAGTGGCAGTCACACAAACATGTCGATACCGATGCTTCTAGATTCACTTGGACATTCATCAAAACCAAAAGAGGACAAGTAGAAAAAGAAGAAGAACGTATAAACAAAGCATAAAGATGTTACCTTTGATTGCTTGTAGAAACTATGAAAGAAAGGAGGAGGTTACATCAGTGTCACTCTCAACATAAGTCTCTCTCTTACTTACATGAATCTCAGTCTAACCTATGCTTGCAAAGAAATAAAAATTACATAAAATGAAAATAAAAACCTACACTAAAATGAATCAAAACTGGTCTAAAAACCTATCTCTTCTTGATCGTCCCTCTGGTCTCTGAAAAACCCAGTATTTAAAGGCAAAACCATACAGGGGAGAGCGTACGAAGATAATGGGAGCAAACGCTCCCCCAACAAAGCTAACTAAGTCATGGAAACGCAGCTTTGGCCGCATTTTCGCGTCCTGGGTGTGGCCAGGTGGCACACTGGGGGGTACAGCTCTTGGTTTAGGGATACTCCTTTATCTCTTCCTGATTTCCCCGTTTCAGCTCTTTAATTTGATGAAACTGCTTTTGATCTTTGACTTTAACCAATTGATTTTGGAAGAATTGTTTTAACCGGTTTTCAACTTCTCTGATTTATAATGATCTGCCCTGATTTTCTGATTTTGAATTAATTCTGAATTAAATCAGAATTTTGATGGGCTTTTGGGCTCGTTTCTCTTGCATTTCCTTTGCAATGGGCCTGCATATAAATTAGACAATAATTAGATTAAAAGCGGAGTTTATTATATAACAAGTATGAGAATGTGACAATGAATGTGCAATATAAGCGACCGATCACACCCCCATACCTATATTTTGCTCGTCCTCGAGCAAAACAACAAAACTAAATCAAAAAAATTATTACCACTTTCGCAAGTCACGCGATTGCACTGAGTATGTGCAACAAGCCGTTAAACCTTTAGGTTTCCCCTAGAGGACGAGTTTTGTCTCGTGAGGGTTTTCAGTGAATTACACCCACAAAATTCATAAAGAAAGAGAAACAAAGTGTTAATATTTTGAAAATACATTTTGAAAGAGAAAAAATATTTGAAACATTATTGTAAGAGTTTAAGTAATCTATAAGTTATAGAAAAACTAAACTTTTCATTCCTAAACTTAGTCTCTATTCAAAAATTTGTTATCAATCAAAGTAAGGAGTCAAATTATACTTCTCAACTAGTCTATTACTTTACCCTTAATCATATGACCCTCATAACCATGAAATTTTGACTAAGGGTACTTTAATTCTAACTCTTATGCCTTATTTATTTATTTATTTATTATTTATTTATTTTTGGTGGCATTATTCCTTAGTTTTATTAGGCTTTCTAATCTATCCATGTAACGAATCTTAAATCGGTCACTCCCAAACCAAACGGTCTTAGGGTACCGGGTGAGATAACCACCCACGGACTTAAGAACTCGAGCAAACAAGGCCACAAAACTAATGATTTTATTATATGAACTATTTTTAGGCGTGAATACTTATGCTTTCTGAGGCACAAATGCCCAGCTTAATAGAAGATTTTTATATATATTTTCTTTTTCTTTTTTTAATAAGGCATAAGAATATTTATTTTTGACCCCTAAGTATGTAAGTGTATAAAGCATGCATATATCATCAAGCTAAAAATCAAGACTAAATTATTTTTCTAAATTTTCTTCCTAACCTTGGAATCAAATAAATAATCTTATTTTGACCAAGTATAAGAAATCCTAATTATCATTCTCCTATTCCTTAAAATTAACTTAATTTCTTACAAGAAATATGACAAAATATTGTTTCAATTTTCAAAAAGTTTTTAAAAGTAAACAAAATGTTAATAATAATTTTTTTTAATAATAAAAGGAAAACCTAAGTTATGTTGGAACCCTCCCCCACACCTATCTCATGCATTGTCCTCAATGTATGAATTAATGCATAGATGCATGAAAAAGAAGAAAGGATGGAAAATATTACCTTATGGTAGTGGTTCCGGTGGTGGTCTGATACCCAATCAAGATAATGTGGTGGTTCATGGAACCCACCTTTATTAACCTCTTTTCTATTTACATATTTACAGTCCCCAATATGAATATGATCATGAAAGATCCTATCATGAAACTTACTACTTTTAAATGACTAGTCCTGAAAAATCATTACTGAGTCATCATGGTCTATACCCATGTCTAACAAAAGAAAGTGACTTGGTGGAATGGTTGACTTGGGCTCAAGAATGATAGGTTCATGAATAAATACTAACTCAGAAAAATCAACTTTGGCTTCGAGAGTTAGTTTTGGCTCAAGCGTTGAGTCTAAATCCAAGAATTCAAATTCACATTCTTTTCCCATCAATGGATGTGCCTATCCAAAATTGGTGATTCTCTTTCTAGATCTATGGGTACGGTAATAAATGTTAGCTCGAGAAATTGGTCAAAATTGGGTAAGAATACCAAAGTCAACATAGATTCGAAGATGAAAACTGAATCACAAAGTTGGGGATCGGGTTCATATTCATAATCAAGTTTAATGTCATTAAAATGGAAACTTGCCAATTCATCTATTAGTTGATATTGGTCAAGTTTAAGGTTTTGTGGTGAAACTGAATCTTGGTCAAAGTCTTCAAGATACCATGATTCTTTATTTTTATCAATATGGCTAGAAGTGTTGAAAATAGTCAAAGATTGGGTAGGAAGAGTTTTCTTATTCCTACGCATGTTTTTTAATCTACTAGGTCTTGCTTCTATCATATCGAGTGGATTATTTTGGGATTGAATCATGGATTCCATACTCTTTTCTAAGTGGCATGTTCTTCTTGAAAAATAGAGTAAGGATTTGTGACTTGAAAATTTTGACGGGATTTTGAGTCTTCTAAAATTTGAATTCATCGCTCAAGCTCGTCTAAGACTTCCATCCTCTTTTCTCAGTCAATTGATTCTTCTAATGGTTGTTCAGGAGAAGGAGTATACGAAGCTAGATGTTGGTAAGGTGGTTGATAATATGACTGGAGGGAGTTGCATCCCCATTGACTCTGTGAAGAGTAGCGATGATTATTCCAATTTTGTTCATAATACTGGGACAGGGGCATGTATTGATTCATATAAGACCAATCCGGCACACTAGGTTGGTTAAAGTTATGATATGCCGGGTTGGTAATATCTGAAAAAGAGGTCAGGGTGTAACATAGATTACCATTAAAATTAGAAAAATTGTTGTTATAAGCCATATCACATAAGAATTATCAAAATTAAACAAAAAAATAGAAAAATAAACAAACAAAAAGAAAAAAAATCTAATCCTAAGTTAGGGTAAACTTTAGACCTAGACGACTCCTACCTGGTTAGACTGTCCACGGGGGGTATATTGTCGAAACTGACCACAAGTTAATCGGCCAGGTAGGGGCAAGATCGGTGAGAGGTATCCGTGCCTAAGCAATGGGCCTAATTATACCAGACCACCAACCTTTGGGGTTTCGCCCTCAATCCCCAAGCTTAGATAACAATTTGGAAATAGTCAAATTCAAATCAACTTCCCTCTTAGGTCAGTCTCTTATATAAGTCTGAGATGTCCCTAGGGCCAACATCTATTCATTTTTAGTTAGGCTTGGGTTAGTGAGTAAGGAGATTGTTTGTGGGCTAAGAAGGTTAATGACTTCCCCACCTTATCTTGTTCATAGGACAAGCCCTTAAGATTGATTGTGCAAAGTGTGCAAGTGATCGATCACATATATTACATACATATTGTCACATTACCATGCTTGTTATCTAAATAAATCATATTAATAAGTCCTATTTTTTTTTTAAAGTGCAGGCCCATTGCTAAAGGATAGGCCAGAGAAACGAGCCCAAAAGCCTATTTAATTCAGAATAAATTCGAAATCAGGAAATCAGGGCAGATTTTGGTAAATCAGAGAGGCTGAAAACTGGTTGAAATGAATCTTCTCAAATCATGCGGTTGAAGCCAGCAATCAAAAATCGTTTTGCCAAATCTGGGAGCTGCAACAGTGAATCCAGCAAGACAAAAGGGTGCCCTAATCAACGCCAACCATCGCTCCACCTGGATGTGGCCAATTGGCCACATCCTGGCCGTGGATCCGCGGCTAGGATGTGGCTCCACGGCCCAAGCTGCGGATCCGCAGCTTGTTGGTGGAGATAAGGGGAGCGTTTGCTCCCTTTATCTCCTCACTCCCTTCCCTCTGGGTTTTTTCCTATAAAAGGTAGGGTTTTGTATTGAAAAAGGGGGAAGACTAGGATTACAATTTTTGTTTATTCTTTAAGGTTTTAGGCTCTTTGTTAGATAGTATAGAAGTTGTAACTTTGTTTTGTAATTCATAGTTCAGATCAATTGCCTGTGAGAGAGAGGAATTGAGTGCTTGTAACCTGAAGATTGAAGTGACATCAATACAAGGAACAAACTTTCTTTTCTTCCACTCCATTTCATGGTATGTCCTGCTTCATTTACTTGAATTATTTTTCGTATTCCATGAGTAGCTAATTCCATTTTCTAGGCTCACTATTGTACCTCTCTCCAATTATTTTTCTTTTTTGATTTTCATGAAAAAGACCCAATGAATCATTTGCATGCCTAAACTAAAGCCTTTCTTCTTTGAAAGTGTTCTTGAAGGCACATGAGGATGGGTTTTGATTTTTAAACACCTACTTCTTTTAAGAATGTCTCTTGAACTTGTTTTTATCTCAGACTTGAACTTCTTGATGATTTAACATTCGATTCAAGACGGTTTCTTAAAGAAAAGGGTTAACTTTTCCAACCATCTTAAATGTTTTACTTCAAACTTTTTAAAGTCAACCTTAAGTTTTACCTATGATCAAGTTGAGGCATTAAGGATTTCAATAGAAGAACAAATAGTTGAGTAGTGAAATAGTGAGCCCATATTCTCTTCTTTATTAAAAAAAATAACAAATCACTTTTCAAGCTTTATACAAAATTTACCTTTTCCAAAGCCTTTTCCAAATTTGCAATTTCTCTTTTAATCACTTCCCTTCTCTCCATTCTTCTTTTCAACTAAAAAACTAGCATCATTCTTAGCTTTTTAAACAAAACACCGAAAAGCTTTCATCGCATTCCTCCTCGTGGACATGACCCGTTAGCCCAAAGCTACATGATAAATTCTTAACTCTTTGAATTTTCAATCAAATTTTTGGGGCCGTTGCCGGGGAGGGAACGGTATATTTATTTTTTAACAAGTTTGGTGTCTTGTTTCAGGGACGTCAAGATTCAGATCTAGCATTCAAGCTTTGCAGGAGAAGACTTGCTATTCTGTGCCCCTACTCTCGAAAATAGGAAACAGAATTTCAAGAATTGCAAGTGCAAAAGTTGAAATTTTTGTGGACTACTAAAAACTTTTTTTTGCAGGATATATTTCTTGCAAAAATAAAGTTTTTGTGTTATTATTCTGCTATATCTGATATTCAGAATCCTTGTTTTAATCTAACTGTAATTTGAGTGATTGTTAATTGCTTAAAAAACGTTTGGACTTGCATTCTAGGCATTTGTCTAATTACGTTTATTTTACAATTACTATTGAAGATAGCTGGAGACAAGGTACGTATGCATAGCATATAGTTTAGGAAACATTCTTGGGTGATATTTACTTTTGAATGCTACTTTTCTATATCTTGCACACTTTGCACAAATCAATTCTAAGGGCAAAACCCAAATCAAGATAAGGTGGCGAAGTCATTACCCTTTCTTAGCCCACAAACCATCTTCAAGCACGCACAACCTAAGCGTAAATAAAATCTGATAGACGTTGGCCTTAGGGACAACTCGAACTCACTAGGAGATTATCCTAAGGGGGAAGGTGTTAGAATTTGACTCCTACCAAATCAGTGTCTAAGAAGGGGATTAAGGGCCGAAAGCCCGAAGGTTGGTGGTTACTTAATTAAGGAACGTTTTTGACGGATAACCTCCCACCAATCTTGCCCTGACCTGGCTGATTAGCTTGTGGTCAAATTCTGCATTATACCTCTAGTGGATAATCAACCAGTTAGGAGTTGTCTAGGTCAAGGTTACCTTAGACTAGGCTTGGTTATTTTCTCTTCTTGACTATTGGTGAACTTGTTTGTGATTGTGTTTATGTATGCAAGTGTGGTCAAGAGATCCTAAATCATCTAGGTTAATTAGGAGCACATCACCACCCAAGTTCGAACCAAGACTAGATTCAGTTATGGATCAATTGGCATATTTGCAGGATAGGTTCTATCCCATTAGAACATCACTTCCGTCCTGCATCTAACTTTCTTCGGTTGGTGAACATAACTTTGAGCTTAAGCCACAGTTCATCAATACACTTCCTAAGTTCCATGGCTTAGAGTCCGAAGATGCTTATTTCTTCATAAGAGAATTTGAGGAAGTATACTTAACGATGAAAATCCCACACCTTGCAGATAATGATATTATGTTGAGATTTGTCCCATTTGCTCTTAAGGACCTAGCCAAGAAATGGCTCTAAGCTTAGCGGTCGGTTCTATCATATCCTGGGATGGTTTCATCAAGGTCTTCTTGAAGAAATTCTATCCAATTCATAAGACCGCTCTCGTTAGGAAAAACATCATGCAGTTCAAGCAAGAACCTAGTGAACCGTTTTGGAGGTACTTTGAACGCTTCAAAGACCTTCTTGTCCAATGTCCTCATCATGTAATAGAGAAATGGCGACAATGACAAATTATTTATGATGGTTTAGACTACTCGACCAAGACCCTCTTAGAAAGCATGTGCCAAGGGGGATTCTTGAAGAATGATGAGCATGAAGGATGGGATTTATATGAGAATCTAGCTGAAAAGACCATCCAATGGGAACCTACTAGTGAAAAATCTAGGAATCCAAACTCTATCTCTTCAAAAGGAGGTCTCCATTCAATTGAATCATCCATAGCTAACGAGGCTAAGTTAGCTAACCTAGCGAGAAGACTAGAAGCGTAGAAACTAAGGAACCAAGTCCAGTCAATCAAATCAGCCCAAACCAATTTTTAACTCTGGGTTGTACTTACTGTCTGGTCATGAATCATGTGTTTGAGGAGTGTCCTGTGTGTCAAGCACAACAAAACTTTTCAGAACCGATGAATGCGGCCTTTTCAAGGCCGAATAATGATCCATATGCTCCAACGTACAATCCTGACTGGAGAAATCACCCAAATTTCTCATGGAGCCAACACAACAATGACCACCCACGGTCGAACCAAGCAAGCCACTTCCATCATCCCAATAATTCTTCCAATCATCAACCTAACTTTTCAAATTACCCTCACAATTCTCCCAACAAATTTTCAAATTATCAACAAAATTTTTCCAACCAAGCTCCACCATCTTCCTTCCAAAATCCTCAACTTGAAAGGAGAATGACTGATTTTGAGAGAAATATGGAAAGGTACATGAAGAACCAAGATCTCTCATGCAAACCATACAGAGGCTAGAGGGTCAAATGAGCCAGTTAGCCAATCCACAACATGAGAGGCAAAAGGGTACCTTGCCCAGTCAACCAATTATGAATCCTTGGAATTCACAACAAGCTCATTTGGTTGAGGATCAATCACTGAATCAATGTAGTGTTGTTCATACATTAAGGTCGGGAAAGAAAGTTGATAACCAAGTATTAACACCACCCAATCCTAGTCAGCACAATAACACTTCAGCATCCACCTCATCTAATCTCACTCCTCCTAAATCTGATGAATCTGAAAAAGATAAGTAACCAGTCAGGTGCACCAACCTATAGTGCCATTTCCTAATAGGCTGAAAAATAACAAGCAAAATCCACACATGGAAAAGATAATTGAGATATTTAATCAAGTGAAGATAAATGTGCCACTTCTTGATGCCATCCAACAAGTTCCATCCTATGCTATGTTTCTTAAGGACATGTGCACCAAGAAGAGAAAGACTAATGTACCTAAAATGGTCTTCTTAGCCACTAACATTAGTGAGCTACTATCGGGTCCGATCCCTGTTAAGTACAAGGATCCAGGTAGTCCTACCATTGCCTGTACAATAGAACAAGCCGAGATAAATCGTATACTTCTTGACTTGGGGGCAAGTATCAACTTGCTTCCATTCTCAGTTTATCAACAACTCGGATTGGGCGATCTTAGTCCAACTCGAGTCACTATCCAACTGGCTGACCGTTCAGTGAAAGTTCCAAAAGGGGAGATTAATGATGTCCTTATCTGTGTGGGAGAGTTTATTTACCCTGCTGATTTCATAGTTCTAGAGACTCAACCTGTATCCAATCATAGGGTTCAAACTCCTGTTATCCTAGGGCGATCATTCCTTGCTACTGCCAATGCCATCATCAATTGTAGGAATGGGTCCATGAGGTTAACCTTTGGGAACATGACTAGAGAAGTCAATGTCTTCAACTTAAAAAAACAACCTCGTAAGATAAGAGACCAAACATTTGAGGTAAACTTTGTTGAAAATAATTGTGATGAAGAGAATGAAGGTATAGAAGATGAGTCGCTATTTCTTAATGAATTATTTAAGAATGAATACGATTATCTTGATGAGAAGGCATATGTCGAAGATCCTAATGTTAGAGTACCCTTAAAAAGGGGAAATTTGAATTGAATATCTTCACTTTCGATGAGCCAACCAATAATATATCGCTGGAGAATATAATTCAAGAACCTCCGATTGACATACTCTTTGAAAACCTCTTCGAAGAAGAACTCATGTGTTTGGATGAACCAACTAGGGATTATTTGGTAATTACACATTTCAAAGGGAAAGTGTTGACCTAAACTTTGAGGAGATATATGGAACTGAGTTAGATTCCTAGGCATTCATAATGAAGAAGTTCCAACTGAAGAAGTGTGGTGGAGATAAATTTTTGAATAATGAATGTAGCAATATGAGGAAGAAACACTTAAAGAAGGTGAGACTAGGGAGGAAGAGAGCTAAAATGACAAAAAAATTGGCCTCTACACTATGCCATATAAAGAGGACCCATTGGAATGATGGGAAGAGAGCTAGAGGGATGAAACCGAAAAAGAGCTAGATGTGGGAGAAACTTGATGTTGTACATATTTTTGTATAATATATGCACCTCTTTTACATTTCATTTCATGCATCTATACATTTCTTTCATACATTGGGGACAATACATGAGATAAGTGTGGGGGAGGGCTCTAACATAACTAATATATACATATAAAAAAAGAAACAAAGAAAAATATATATATATAAAATAAAAAAAACTTTTTGAAAGGTAAGAACAATATTTTAATATATTTTTTGTAAGAAATTAAGTCAATTTTAAGGAACAGGAAATCATAATTAGGATTTCTTACACTTGGTCAAAATAAGATGACTTGTGTGATTTTTAGGGTTAGGAAGAAAATTTGTGAAAGTAATTTAGTCTTGATCTTTACCTTGATGAATATGCACACCTTATACACTTACACACTTAGGGTTAAAAAAAACAAAGACTCTTATGCCTTATATAAAAAAAAACAAATCAATTATTGATTAGCTAAGTGCTTTGGCCTAAGCAAGCCTTGGTATCTATGCAAAAGATAATTTGATAAGTTTGAAAAAATATATATAAATCCTCTGATTAAGTTGGGTATTTGTGCCTCATGAAGCATAAGTATTCATGCCTAAAAGGGGTACATTTTATAAATAAAAACCTTGATTTCGTGGCCTTGTATGCTCGAGTGTTTAAGTGCTTAGGGGTGTTTTCTCACCTGGTGCCCTAAAACTGTCCGGTTTAGGTGTCACCGACTAAAGGCTCGTTACATAGGCAGATTAGAAAGCCTAATGAAATTGAGAAATATTTCAACAAAATAAATATAAATAAGGCATAGGAGTTAATGTTAAAGAACCTTTAGTCAAACATCACAGTCACGATGGTGCATATGACTCAGGAAAAAGTAATAGATTAGATGAGAAATATAATTTGACTCCTTACTTTGACTGATGACATATTTTTGAATAGAGACTAAGTTTAAGAATGAAAAATTTGATATTCCTATAACTTATATATTACTTAAACTCTCACAAATATACTTCAAATATTTTCTCTTTTCAAAATGCTTTCCAAAAATACTAACTTTTTTCTCTTTCTTTATGGATTTTGTGGGTGCAATTCACTGAAAACCCTCACGAGACAAAACTTGTCCTCTAGGGGTAACTTAGAGGTTTAACGGCTTGTTGCACATGCTCAGTGCAATCGAGTGACCTGCGAAAGTGGTCTAATAATTGATTAAGATTAGTTTTGATATTTTGCTCGAGGTCGAGCAAAAGATAAGTGTGGGGGTGTGATCGGTCACATATATTGCATACATATTGTCACATTACCATGTTGGTTATCTAAATAAATCATATTAATAAGTCCTATTTTTCTTTATAAAGTGCAGGCCTATTGCTAAAGGATAGGCCAGAGAAACGAGCCGAAAAGCGCATTTAATTTAGAATAAATTCGAAATCAGGGAATCAGGGCAGATCTTGGCAAATCAGAGAGGTTAAAAACTGGTTGAAATGAATCTTCTCAAATCATGTGGTTGAAGCCAACAAATCAAAAATCATTTCGCCAAATCTGGGAGCTATAACAGTGAATCTAGCAAGACAAAAAGAAGCCCTAATCCACGCCAACCATCGCTCCACCTGGATGGGCCAATTGGCCACATCCTAGCCGCGAATCCGCGACTTGTTGGTGGAGATAAGGGGAGCGTTTGCTTCCCTTATCTCCTCACTCCCTTCCCTTTGGGTTTTTGCCTATAAAAGGCAGGATTTTGTACTGAAAAAGGGGGAAGACTAGGATTGGAATTTTTGTTTATTCTTTAAGGTTTTAGGCTCTTTGTTAGATAGTATAGAAGTTGTAACTTTGTTTGTAATTCATAGTTCAGATCAAATACCTGTGAGAGAGAGGAATTGAGTGCTTGTAACCTGAAGATTGACGTGACATCAATACAAGGAATAAACTTTCTCTTCTTCCACTCCATTTCACGATTTGTCCTGCTTCATTTACTTGAATTGTTTTCCGTATTCCATGAGTAGCTAATTCATTTTCTGGGCACACTATTGTACCTCTCTCCAATTCTTCTTCTTTTTTGATTTTCATGAAAAGGACCCAATGAATCATTTGCATGCCTAAACTAAATCCTTTCTTCTTTGAAAGTGTTCTTGAAGGCACATGAGGTTGGGTTTGGATTTTTAAACTCATACTTCTTTTAAGAATGTCTCTTGAACTTGTTTTTATCTCATACTTGAACTTCTTGATGATTTAACATTCGATTCAAGACGGTTTCTTAAAGAAAAGAGTTAACTTTTCTAACCATCTTATATGCTTTACTTCAAACTTTCTAAAGTCAATCTTAAGTTTTGCCTATGATCAAGTTGAGGCACCAAGGATTTCAATAGAAGAACAAATAGTTGAGTAGTGAGATGGTGAGACCAGATTCTCTTCTTTATTAAAAAAAACAACAAATAACTTTTCATGCTTTATACAAAATTCACCTTTTCCAAAGCCTTTTCCAATTTATAATTTCTCTTTTAATCACTTCCCTTCTCTCCATTCTTCTTTTCAACTAAAAAAATAGCACCATTCTTAGCTTTTTAAACAAAACACTAAAAAGCTTTCATTGCATTTCTCCTCGTGGACACGACCCGTTAGCCCAAAGCTACACGATAAATTCTTAACTCTTTGATTTTTAATCAGCAGGATATAGAAAAGTAACATTCAACAAGCAAATAATCACCCAAGAATGTTTCCTAAACTATATGCTATACATACGTATCTTTTGCTCCAGCACTCTTCAACAGTAATATAAAATGTAAATGAATCAGACAAGTGCTTAAATGCAAGTCTAAGCCATTTTTAGTACTTAACAAACTTCATTTTACTATTGAGTTTAGAAAGTATGTAGAGGAGACAAATAAGAAAATAAATATCTACAGAAATTCAGCTTTGCAATTCAGCCAACCTGCAGAAATACAGGTTAGTAGTTCACTCAGATTGCCACTGGAATGTAGCAAATCTGAGGGCTTCTGGCCTCTGTCCAGAGTCACTTATATGTCCACTGTAGTAAAAATTTTCTTGATATTTATCACTGCACACCAAGAACAAAGAAAAAAGTTAACCAAAAATGTAAACCTAAAAAGAGAATTAGTTACCGTCTCTCCCTAATAACGACGCCAACATTTGATTGAGATTTTTACCTGCACAAAAGTTTACAGAATTTTAGAATTTAAGAATAGAATTTGCAAGAACTCAATACTACCGCGATAGCAAGTGGCTATGCGGGTCGTGATCCACAAGGAGGACTAGAGATGGAGCTTTTCTGACAAGTTCTCTTTTAAGTTACAATCAATAGTTAAAGATCTTCTTTTAGTTCTTTAAAAGAAAAAGAAAATTGGTTAAAGTTAAGTTTGGAAGAAAATCGTAGATTGAGAAGGCGGAGAAAATAGAAAATAGATTTATACAAAGGAATTAAAACGATTGAATAAAGTTGTTGGGAGATTGAGGTGATCTAAACTAAAGAATTAAAAGAAAAGAAAGAAAACCTAAAAGAAAAACTTACCTCCTCTGGTTGATGACTTACCTGGAAACCTTGCATGTTTTACCTTACTTCAGTGGCGATCAATGCATAACCCATAAGATCGAGCTCAGTCCCCATTCGCATTACATCATCAAGACGGATAAGAATGAAATGATACGGAATCTTGAGTAGGAGAACATCATCATGAAATATCGGTAACACTCACATAAACATGGCTATACTGATGCTTCTAGATTCACTTGGACATTCATCAAAACCAAAGAGGACAAGTAGAAAAAAGAAGAAGAATGTATAAACAAAGCATAAAGAAGACATCTTTGATTGCTTGTAGAAACTATGAAAGAAAGGAGGAGGTTACATCGCTGTCACTCCCAACATAAGTCTCTCTCTCTCTCTCTTTTAGTTACATGAATCTCAGTCTAACCATGCTTACAAAGATATAAAAATTACATAAAAGGAAAAAAAAACCTACACGAAAAGAATCAAAAACTGGCCTAAAAACCTAACTCTGCTTGATCATCTCTCTGGTCTCTGAAAAACCTAGAATTTATAGGCAAAACCATACAAGGAGAGCGTACGAAGATAGGGGAGTAAATGCTCCCTCAACAAAGCTAACTAAGCTGTGAAAACACGGCTTTGGCTATGTTTTCGCATCCTGGGTGTGGCCAGGTGGCCACACCCGGGGGTACAGCTCTTGGTTTAGGGATACGCCATTATCTCTTGCTGATTTTTTCATTTCAGCTCTTGAATTTGACAAAACTGCCTTTGATATTTAGCTTTAACCAATTGATTTTGTAAGATTTATTTTAACCGGTTTTCAACTTCTCTCATTTGCCATGGTCTGTCCTTATTTTCTGATTTTGAATTAATTCTGAATTAAATCAGATTTTGATGGGCTTTTGGGCTCGTTTCTCTTCCTTTCCTTTAGCAATAGGCCTGCATATAAATTAGACAATAATTAGGATTAAAAGTAGAGTTTATTATATAACAAGTATGAGAATGTGACAATAAATGTGCAATATCAGCGACCGATCACACCCCCATACCTATCTTTTGCTCGTCCTCGAGAAAAATAACAAAACTAAACCAAAAAAATTATTAGACCACTTTCGTAGGTCACGTGATTGCACTGAGCATGTGCAACAAGCCGTTAAACCTCTAGGTTTCCCCTAGAGGACGAGTTTTGTCTCGTGAGGGTTTTCAGTGGATTACACCCACAAAATCCATAAAGAAAGAGAAACAAAATGTTAGTATTTTGAAAATACATTTTGAAAGAGAAAAAAATATTTGATGTATTATTGTAAGAGTTCAAGTAATTTATAAGTTATAGAAAAACTGAATTTTTTATTCCTAAACTAAGTCTCTATTCAAAAATTTGTTATCAATCAAAGTAAGGAGTCAAATTGTACTTCTCCACTAGTTTATTACTTTACCCTAAGTCATATGACCTTCGTGACTGTGAAATTTTACAGAGGGTTCTTAACTCTTATGTCTTATTTATTTATTTATTATTATTTTTTTATTTTGTTGTTATTATTCCTTAGTTTTATTAGCTTTCTAATCTGCCCATGTAACGAGCCTTAAATCGGTGACTCCAAAGAGGGCATTGTGTGCACATTCAATTATTTCGTGCACCAGAGGGATGACTTTATTGGTGCACGAAATGATCTCAAGGTATTCATTGTTGACCAAGTATCACTGCCCACGTCAGTACTCGTATCTGATGGTATAGAATCTGAAGCAAATGTAGAAAGGTAAGCCAAATCTAAATCTTCATTGATAAATCACTCGCCTTCAACATTGGTGGTGGTATCGAAATTGAGCTTATCAATGCTTGTTACAAGGGAATTTATTTCCCAGAGACACTTGTCTTCTTCTGGCTCCATATCTGCTTCGTTGCCAGAGTCAGGTTATACCGGGTGTCGATTCTTATCGGTCGCAAGGAATCCTGATAAAGGAGGGAATCAGTAAGATAATTCTCGATTCCTTTGAATGGATACCTTTTGGCAATCAACTCTCACTTTTCATCTTCACCAATGTATTTCATTACTTGATGAAGAGTGGATGGAACGAAGGAGTTGTGTTGAATCCAAGGTCGTCCCAGCAGCAGATTGTACAAGGTGTCAGCATCAATGACATACCATGTCATCTTGGATATCAGGTCCCAAATTTGTCACCAGAGCTTTATTTTCCCCATTAGGCGCGTACCATTGGTGTTGAAGCCATATATGATCATCTGAGTGGCGCTCAACGGTGGGTGGGGATTCCCAAATAGTGCATGACCCTATAGGGCATAATGCTCAACGCGGATCCTAGATCAACCTGAATGTGATACTTCAGATGATCTATTGTATCTTGTGTAATACAGGGGTCTGTCATGTTTTCCTTTAACTTGCATGTCTTCTGGGGTAAAGGTGATACAGGGAAACTGCTTCGAGTTATGATGGCAATGGTTGCAGTCTTTCTTTTCACATATAGCAGGAATCTGGGTCGCGAAAACCTCTGCGTCTGCTAATACTTCTCTTAGAGCGTCCCTTGTAGACTTAAAAAGCCTTAGGAGCTCATAGAGAGTGATTCGAGTAGGGATGCTAGCTAATTGAGTCAAGATATCAAAACGAAAGATAGTTAATGGTCCACACCACTTTCCGGAAGAGCTTTGACATATCGAAGCACTTTCTATTTTTCCACGGATGGCCTCATGGACTGATCGATTAGCTTCTCAGCTGGCTATGGGAAGTTTAATACCAACTCACCGTACTGTTTCACGTACTGCTTGCCAGTCTGATTCTTTGATGTTGGTGGTGTGCCTATGTCAGCAGCAAAGGCGGACTCCTTGTCTCTTGAACTAGTAAGGAAGGGACATCTTCCTCAATTTCACTTGTAGAGATACTCACCATATTGCTGGAGGGTGCTCTAGTCTTGTCTTTGGACTTCCTGCTTGTGACCATCATCCATTGCTGGCTTTCGACAATGTCAAGATAGACCCACATTGTCTCTCCTTGAGGAGTAGGGATAGTAATGAGACATTTCCCCCTCTGGTTGTGAGGATCAGTATTGATCACTCTTAGTTCTCCTTCGCGAGGGAACCAATCCAGTTGGTGCTAGTGGGAGATTTCATCCAAATTGAATTGGTGATATAGTTGTCATGTTGGCGGTCACCTTCTTCTGTTCTGGATGAAGCTTCAACACCTTTGCATCGATTAGAGTCTGAAGGACATCTTTAAAGATGTAGCAGTTCTT